>OMOW01102417.1:0-18524 GCA_900312555.1 Lamprogrammus exutus | reverse complement strand
TCCGCTCTCTGCATCCTGCATGGGGTTTACAGCAGAGGGGTTATAGTAGCTGGGCACGGCGATGCCCGTCTCTGCTAGTGTTTTGGCTTGGAGGGCTGCCATCTGCGCTGCCATGGCGATCTGAGGCGTGACCTGCGTGCCAGAGGCCAGGAGGGCCGCCACGTTGAGAGCGGGGTTGGAGGAGGCGGCGGCGGCAGCGGCGGCGGCTGCAGCAGCAGCAGCAGCGAGGGGAGCGGCAACTTTGAAAAATAAATATAAAGCATAATTCAGCGACTGCATCCCCACTTTAGAGATATTTAGAGCTTGCATTAAACAGAGTCCTGACCTGCTGCTATCTCCTGCTGTTGCTGCTGGTGTTTCTCTAACAGCTCCTTCTCTTTCTGCTCCTGCAGCTTCTTGGCTCTCTCCAATCTGAAAAGGGAAAATATATATTTTGCGCTATTTAAACACAGCACGCTCACTGCGGTGTACCTAAAAGAGATCAAATGTGTTGAAAGTCAAGTAACATATCAGTGAGAAAGTTTGATCGCAGCAAAACTTTAGCAGATGTCAACCACTGATGGTCACTTTCAGTTTTCTTGTTTGGGTTTCCTTGTTTTCCTGATGTGGTTTCCTTTTATGAACAGCAGAGCACAAAACTGATGAGCAGATTAATGCAGGCATCAACAACTGTCTCATCTTAATATACACAAGAAGGAAAGTCTGAAGATTAAGCTTAGAAAACGGCCTTCACTGGGGTTGATGGTTACCTATTTTTCTGAATTGTTCATTTTGTTTTGAATGAATGCTACCAAGCTTGCCAGATAGCTACTGTATGTTGGGGTTGTTAAAACATGTTAAAGTAGACAAAAGCAGACATCTAACTGCATCATCTGGCTGGAAAAAAAAAAAAAACAACCTTTGAACTTGGAGCTCATCTTTGTGGATGCAATGAGAACCGCTTGCACTGCTCTCGCTCTGACAGAACAGAATGACCAATCACGTCATAGTGAAGATGCCCAGAAGCTGTTGCATACCTTCTGGCTAAGGCCTCCTGTGCATCCATAGCTGTGTTTCTACCCCGGAAGGCGGGAGGACTAACAGACACGCTTCGACTCTTTCTGCGCACTTTCTCAATCCTTTTCTTTCGCTCCCTGATGGAACCACCAAAACCAAGTCAATAGACACACTGTTAGTGGAACGAAATGGAAAGGATGCAAGACATGTATGTTCAATTGACCACTTCAGAAATGCTGGAATGTTGAGCCCACCTGCTCTTACTACGGCTCCTGCTGTGGTGCCGATGTTTGGTCCTTGATCCCGACCGAGACCGTGCCTTCTTCTTCCTGTCCCGGCTTCGTGACCGCGATCGTCGTTTGTCCCTGCTTTTGCTGCGATGCCTCCTGACGGCAACAAGATCAATCATGAACCAAATTCCAAAACGCTGAGTGGTGTATGAATGGACGCTACGTGCACAGGACCCTCTGTACATTTAATGACGTTAATACAGGCCTTTCCTTAGGGAAAGTCACTGAGCCAACTCACCTCTCTCCTGAGTGCGACCTAGAGAAGCTTCGACCCCTGGAGGGCTTTCCGTCTTTGCGTCTGGATCGCTCCTCTCCATTCTCTGCCGATAGCCTCTCCTGCTCATTCTGCTCTTCTGCTTTTTTGTGCGACTTTGATGGCTTCTCAGAGTCTCTCTTTCGTGCCTGTTTTAAGAAGAAGTTGTCTCTTTCAGGAAAATAGTGCAACAAAAAGAGTTAGTACCATGACTTATGGCAGAAGGTATATAATAACAAGTTGAAAATAACTTGTCATTTCAGAACCATTTTCCATAACATGTGCAGCAAGACATTTTCAGAGAATGACTGTGTGCATTTCTGTGATCCGCCCTGCATTGACTGCACCAACTTCAGCATTAACACAGGAATTTTATCAACCTGTCCTTATCTCATCACATCTTTCAACAATGTGCATGCAAACCTTCACCCTTGAGTATCAGCGAAACCATTAATGTGGTTACTCAGGTCACCCAGAGCAGTAAATTCCACATCAACTAAATACTTTCAACACGTGAATCTACTGAAAGGCAGAAGCGGGGATGGGCATCCAACTAAACCGTTTACAGTTTATATATTTCAGTTTTCTAATTCATGTGAAACACAATGATAAATTTACATGTAACACACCGCCAATTTGGCTGTTTTATCTGTCTGTGTGACTACTTTCCACTTCACAACAGACTTGTATATTTTGTCATATGAACATCTAAAACTGCTGTTTCAGAACACTATAACGAACCCATGACTGCGTAATTACTTAGTTTAAGGAAATGAAATAATCGCTTCAAATTAACAGCAAGAATTAATAGGATATTTATGCCCATCCCTCGCTGCAAAAGATGCAAGACTTAATTGCATTCTTTCTACATATTGTGTAAAGCAAATAGGAGTTTGAATGGCAGATAGTTACCTTTCCCAGATGTAGGCATATTATTTTGCTATGTCAGCAGGGTCTTCTGTTCAGTCTCTTCGTGCATTAGCACGCTGAGTATGATTTATTGTAGAAATGTTATCATGTGATCTACACACAAGGTTTAACAAAAAAATAAAGGAAAAGAATCTACGCTTCACCAAACAATATGGTTACAAATGGTGACATGACAAAGGTTTCTTTGAGACATGTCACCATAGGGAGGACAAAAGAGTCTTCTCCCTGTAAGTAAACCCATGTCCATGTGTAACTTTAAGATAACACATCTGACCTGAGTCAAACATACTCACCTCAGCCTAAAACTTACTTAAGGAATTTAACTTTAAAAATACATAAAATGGTTCAGAACATGCAAATAAAATGATCAATTACCTCTTTGCTCCTGCTGTGGCTGCGTCTGTGTTTTCTGTCACCTGGAAACAGCAGAAACCAAGAGGACTGAGAGTTACACATTTCAAAATGACTTTGGAACTAACCAAGTCCTGTGTACTCATCAAAAGTTAGTGCTTAGGAGTAGAGACTTTTACCAAGTACTTTGCTATTGCTACAAACTAATTTTAGTAGTTCAGTAAGAAGGTGAATATGTTTTCTTCCCAGACGTTTCACTGATACATGTAATTAGTGTTTACACAAAGAACAAATCTCACACTATGGGCCTAATTCTTCCAGGATTTTAGCGTCATCTTTGACTGTTGGTGACCACTAACGTTTTCTGTCCCTGGAGCGAGACCTTGACCGTGAATGGTGATGTTTGGAGCTTCTGGGCGATCTGGATGACTCCATGCTGTGTTTTTTTCTATGGTGAACGGGAGAGCCTGTTCTGGTCAAGTCACCAGAGTCGTTGTCACTTGCCTGAAACAATCAAATAGGAGACAACATTGTCAGCTGCAAATCAGTGTGGTTCGCTATGTTAAAATAATGATGTCCTATTTGTACAGACTCCCAAAGGTTCACTTCCTCTCAGGCAAACTATTTCTGTTCAGCTTTAGCCCATAAGCAAACCTTAAAATAAAACTGGGGCTTACATGGCTCCTTTTAAACTCAAGCATAATTTGTGGCAGAATAAAATGTAGGACATGTATTATGAAAAAAGTATCTACCAGGTATCAGGAGAAGACCTGTTAACACAAATGATGATTAAACAGTGCAACAATATTAGGAAATGCATTATTGCATTAAATAGATCTAAATATTACTAAGCTACATCAATAATTCAGATATACAGGTTTTCCACTGTAGTTCTTGAAATTGGATGATTTTGGTTCATTTATAGTTTCAGAGGTTTGAAACGAGATTCTGTAATAATATCACTCACAGCACTGTGGTTGGGTTCAATGTTTGGCCATTAGATAATCCATAATCCTGTTCAGATGGTTTGAAAACTGTGAAAAGTGATTACTGATTTTCAGTAGATTTTTCAGGAAGAAAACAACATTTACATCACTATCATGATTTACGATTTCATAAACTGTCATATATGTATCCAAAACGACTAGATGTTGCCCAATGAAATAATATTAGATGAAACTAGCACTCTGATAAATATGTAATGTAAGATGAGTTAATAATTGTCCATGCAGAACGAACAAAAGTCATTTTAAATACTATCTTCTGCACGAACTACTAAAAACTAGCATCATCTCTCAACTTATCGCAGTGCATGCTAATGTTCGTCTCCGGGCTTTGTTCGTTTTAAATGCGTCATCCGCGTATTTTCACTTTTATCCGTGTCAGTATAAACAGTTATCTTAGTAGATCAGCAATGTGTGGCTAATCAAACAAAAGAAATAAGAAGGTAGTGGCCACCGTGCTGATTAAATTCTAGGTTTGTCATTCGGACATCATCACAGAGCAACGTTAGCCTTAGCAGGGCCGCTCAGACAGCGCTCATCGCCATCTTTACGAAAATTGATTTCTAAATAAAAGTATACACTAACATTGACGTCAAATATGTGACGTTAGACTATTACATTTCTCAATAATGGTTGTATAATTTTCTTACCGACATAATCTTTCCGCACTCTCCGTGTGTAATACGACTGTTTAGTCTGCTGTGCACACATCCACGGTGAGGTAGCTAGCCGATGGCGAGCTCAGCTATTTTGGTATGGGTTGCCAGGTTTTACTTCCTGAATCCCCCACATTCAGGAAAACTCAAGAGCTGATGAAAGCACAGCGGCAAATACCGGTCAGCCCATCTGAGACCATTATGAGCCAATGATTTTTTTTTAAATCAAGACATTACAAATTTCATAACAATTATTAGACATCGAACTTGTCCATATGTCCCTGTTTCTTTATCTATTTTCCCGATTGAATTAAAGCTGGAGATGGGCGAGGTTTATCCAATTTGGCAACCCAAGAGTTTTTCCGACCCTCCCCCACCCAGTTGGTGTAACATGGAAATATTTTTCCCTGAATTTGGCTGGTAAGGGGGCATTTAGTCTCAGGAAACATACATCGGGAAGAAATTCCCCATGATTAAAACGTTAATTTAAGTCATGCACTTCAAATGTTAAAATATTGATAATTTATGTGATTTGCGTCCAGCAATCCCAACGACCAACCCTCTATTTGTACATGACTCGAAAGGAAGCAAAACCTGGGAGGCAAATCTCAGGAGGTACTTAACTCTAATTTACTGTGCGGGCCATACAGACCGCCAAATTCTGAAGTTCTGAAGTATGTCAGTTCTGTCATTGCAGTCGACTTGATAGTCGTATTTTTTGTCGTTTAACCAGTGAGTACCAAATTGCTATGTATGTGTTATAATTAGTCACTGTTTAGAAATTTCAGCAGTTCAAGTTTTATTTTTGTTAATCTGGTAAATTCTCGACTAAATTACCCGTAAAGGTTAGCTAGCTGACTTGGTCACGAGCGTCAGATATTAGAAACGATAACTAGCTAAAGCTATAAGTCAGCTAGTTATGATCAATACCAGCAGTTTAAGGTCGAGGTAAACTATTATATTCCCTTCGTGCAGCCATCTCCATAGAGTGACAATGTGGAGCGACGTTGAACTATTAACAAACGAGGACACTAACACTGTCCGCCTCGGCAGTGTTGCAAGGGAGGAGAACTGCAGCGGCTTGTACCAGGTGGATACACTGGTCAGAATCGCCACCGACCAACAGGTAAAACGTTTTTACTCTCCTACTTTTGTGTCACAGAGCATCATGAAGGGGTGTAGCCAGGATTTCTTTAGCTCCTTGAAGAATGACCAACCCATTCACAAAAACACCCATCTGGAATTCTTGTTACCTAATGATTGTAATATGGATAAATCAAGCTAGAGCCTGAGAAGGGGAAATTATTGAGTAATGTTTGTATTTCATTTAAATCCACTCTTGAATCATTTTAAGAAACCCGCCAGTTGCTATGATCTAACAATTCCCTATTCTTGCACTATCACACCATGGAAAAGTCACAGATAAGCTTTGGAATTTGGAAAATTAAATCAAATGTTGGTTCCTTCAGGTGCAGGCAGATCCCCGTCTCGCCTCCTCCAGCGGTTCAAACTGGAGCATCGTTGTTGCTGACAAGACTGTTATCCTATTTGACCAGAGCTATCAGGCCATCCTGCTGCTTCTTCACTTTGGTAAATGCCTCCATTTTAAGTCCATTTTTTCATCCTCATTCTTTTTTTTTTATTGTCTGTTAGTCTGTTTATGTTCTCCCACATGTGCTCTGAGGCTGGATCCAATAATTTGTTTGTGACACTGATGTGTTCTGCTTTTGTCTGTTAATGCTGGCGGTACATTACAAACTAAACAGGTCTGTGGATAGTTATAGGCTCAGTGACTCACCAATAGGGAATAGATCAGGTCTGTTATGTGACTGGGAGAAATTGAAAATCAAATTTGTTTATGTTCTGCTTTTTTGTACAATGAGCTGAAAATGGTGAATGATAAATTACTAGTTTTCTTTACATTTGGTTGGGGTTAGATTATTATAAAGTACCAGTTTACAAAAGGAAAATTACTAATACCAAGATCCATTTTTTTATTTTCAGATACTGATGTGGATGCCATTGATGTATGCTTGAAAGGGCAATTTTTGGTGGTCTGTGAAAGAAATGGAAGCCTTCATTTGATCTATGTTCCACAGAAGAGAATCCTCTTCACAAAGGTATGAGCAGAACCTCACGTATTGTATTGTTCTCGACTAATTCTAATTAGTTTACATTTCAGAAATAATGCTAGACCAGAGACAGGGTTCTATTTAGGGTCTAGAAATATTGAGTTCCTGTGACTCAAAGGTTCTGTGAGTCCCTGCAAAGTCCCAATACCAATACACTCTTTGCATGCATTCAGGGTTGTTGATGACACCTCACACCCAACATGAAATTGAAAGTGACTGACTAATCCAATTATATTTCCTTTTTTTAAAACTTTTTCTTTACGCATTTTTCATATTTAACATTGTATCAATTCACTGTCTGAATAAAACATACGTGTATGTAATTACATGTAGTGACTTACACTGACTTTGCAGGCTAGAAGGATGTTGAGTTTTACAGATGTGTGTTTGAGCTTCTAAATGTGATTCAAGGCTTAATATGTTCTTTCTCATTTTATGTTTCAGGCTTTGGTGCAGAAACCATCTAACGGAAGCAAGACCTATCGCTCTGTCATTATAGAGGAGGACAAGGCATCTTCAGGTAAACTCTCCAAATGGATATGAGAATCATCTGCTCCGAGAAACCTGAAGGAATCTAGGCTTATACAGACATATTATGACTAATGATGGTATGTTGTGTACTTGTTGTCTTTGTTACCAGGAATGTACCATGTGTTCCTTCTCATAAAGGATGGGTTTTTCCACGTCACAAACCTTGCTTTGGCAAAGATGGGGACAGGTATAAAGATCTCACTGAGCAAAGAACCTGCAGTTTAGGTGGAGCCACTTTGTTGACCAAATTGAAACATTCCCTTTTTTCTTTCTTCACAGCCATTGCAAAACTGGACGTGGGAGCTATGAAAGAGGTGAGTTACGGCAGTTTTTGCATGTACGAGCAAATGTATTATCTGAACAGTGGAGACATAATCACACGATGTCTTCTTTTAGCTCCAGTCTCTCATCAAGATAGATTTCTGCTCCACCAAGGATTACCATGATGAGAGCTGCATCACAGCGATGATGTTCAGCCTGGGCCAAGAAATCCACTTAATGATTGGGGTATGCTTTTGTTGAAGATCTTCAAAAAAAAATGATGTTAAGGTATTTATGGCAAAAGGAGGAGTATTCATAATATTGTGGTATTCACAGGGGGATAAGGAAAATGTTCTGACTCATTGGACAATGGACCCTCGTCGGGCCAAGCTGTGCCTTTCTCACTTCGTCGACAACAGTTTGATTCCAGGTGAGCTTAATGTTCATGACTACAAATTCTTAATTAACTTTTTTTGCATCACAATCAATATTCCTATTTATCTTCATTTTTAGTATTTCACACTACAGCTATTCAGTGATGTATGTAGCATCTCAATTAGTGAGTGAAAGTGAAATACTCGAAAACGTGGAAATGGAAATTAAACAGAGTAGTGCAGTTTGGACATAGATAAACAAGTACTCCTGCTGTCTCCAACTCACAGGTGTGAGGAAGATGTTGGTGGTGGACAATCTCATGTACATACTGGACACTGAGGTACGTTCAGCGGTGTCACTATTATCTCTTTGATATGCTGGGACATCCTCATCACGATTAAGTTTGTGTTGTTTTTGTCGTTGCTCTCAGGATGTTCTGAGTCTTTGGGACCTGCAATTCCTCGTCATGATCCACTGCTGGCCTGATTTTGCCATTCATGACTTTCAGCTCATGGCCGGATGTGGCTCCGCCTCCATGTAAGTATGAATATCCACTATGGGCTCGCTGTAATTTTGAGCTGTGGCTCATTTCAACATTGTCTGAAAAGAAAACTTGTTGTGTCTTACAGGCAGGAAAAGGGCAGCATGAAGATGATTACACTTACAAAGAAAGACACCAGTCAGGTAACCGTGGTAACTGAAGCAACTATATTGAGGATCATCTCGAGTCTTGTTTTTTACTTTTTGTGCTCATTTGAAATGTTTCAGATCAGCTCTTTGCAAGTGCGATTTCTGCCCTCCATGACTGTTTGCTACTCTCTGGATGTGTCCTCGGTCTGCTGCCTTGTCCAGACAAGTATGAGCATGGTAAATGATCAAATTTAAACTATTATCAAATGGATTTCACGTGTTTCTGTTTTCACATTTTTGTACCTTTCATTCAAGTTTTATTTCCTCTGATTTCAGGATACTATCTATTTGGTTGAGGGGATTTGTGAGAACCCCGAAAGGTAATTATAATGTTCAGGTAGTAATGAATGACATGGTGAATGTTTGGAAGTATTGATTGATGTCTGTTTCTTCTTAAGTCGAGGAGAGCCCATATCTTCTGTTGTTGTGAGATGCTTCACAGAGGCTTTGCCAGAGAACAGGTAACTGATATTGAAGGGTGTTTACCTGTGTTAAGTGCAGTGTGTACTACAATAATCTACATAATATCAATATATTTCTGATATCACTTTTGTAATATTTCCAGACTTAGCAGACTTCTTCACAAACACATGTTTGAGGAGGCAGAAAAGTTTGCCATAACATTTGATCTGGACGTGGAGGTAAGTGTCTGTTTATCTGTCTTTTCATAAAAAACTACATTTGTGTGGCTTTAGGGCTGAGTAGGATGAACGTTTTTAGACTTAGAGGGGAATGGAACCCAGTTTACAGCCACTGTTGATTACATCACCGCACAAGTGCAACTTGAAAAAGACTTGAATGGTTGTTGTTTAGCTGCTAAAATGACAGGCAAAGAGACAGACATGAATTGAAATGACGAGAATTTCCCCCAAATGAAAGGGAGACCAACTACAAATTCACCAGACAATCAAACAATAACCAGAACTGCTAAGTGGTCACTTTCTGTTCAGCTTGTGTACAAGGTGAAGCTTGACTTTGTGCTGGAGCAGCTGGCCTCTGCATCAGCAGACGGCTATGGACAGGAAGTGTGGTCTGACCTTTTTGAGGAGGCCAAGACCAACCTGATGAAGATTACGGTGAGTGTAAAAATGCATTTTTTGAAGAGGCAATATGCAAATGACAAAGAAGAGTAGCTTGTAACTTTTATGTCAAAACTTGAGCAGACAATCTGCAATGATCATTGTGCTGTAATCAGTCTGACCTTAATTAAATGTTCCAAAGAGTTTGTGAGTTAGTCAAGGCAAATCAGAATCATTATGAAGCTTTCATTCTTTACTGATAGAGGTGCAAATGCTGTATGTTGGTAGGATGAGCAGTATGTGGTGGAGTACTGCCTCAAGGCTCCATGGCCATCCTTTGAGACCGCAGAGAAGATGTTCAACCACGCTGCCACACAATACTCATGCTTGCAAATCCAGGAGGCCTTGGACAGACTGGCAACATTCTGCAGCCTTCACGGCCAGGAAAATTTCAAGTAAATTCAGCGTCTCATTCGTTTGTTTTTTGTGTTGTTACTTCAATATGTACACCGTTGGGTAGATTTCATTATCTTATTCTGTCCCCTGCAGCAGCATCGCCTGGATTGAGTTTCTGAACAGCACAGATAACTTAGGAGACATCCTGACTCACCTAAGAGAAGGAGACTTGAAGGGTGCACAACTCCTCTGGCTCAGATATGAGGTAATATAGATGCTTAAATTCGAAAATGACCAACCATACCAAATTACTATGTCTGGTCAGTTGTGATGATGGTTTCTGTTGGGCTTTGTGACAGGGACTGATTGCAGAGGGGTTTAACGAGAGCGGACTTGAAGCTCTGCTCAGTGCCATCCCAGAAGACCTGAGATCCCAAGACCTCTGTCCTTGGTTTAAAACAGTTGTTGTTCCTTTTGTGAGAAGAGTGCTCCCCAGGGGGCAGGTAAGATGTCACTGACGAAACGTTGTCACTCATTTTCATTTTGTGGTACCTTGTTAACAGAAGTAAAAGTTCTCTCTCATGTACCAATAGAAAATCCTGGCAAGATGGCTTGAGCAGAGGGCAAGAAATCTGGAGTTAACAGAAAAGGTAAACAAAAACACCCGGAATAAACCAGACTTTACTATGAATAATCACTGCTGCTAAGCTTGTAGAGATTTGGGGTTTTGAACAATCTTGATGACTTCAGAAAAATATAAGAAGCTCAAATTGCAATAATAGATTGAGTCTGAATGAGGAAAATGATCACCAAAGAGTTGCACACGACACCATTTACCATATAACTCAAGTATCTGAATTAAACAAAAAAATTGGAATTGGGCAAATTAATATAAATGTAATGTCTTTTTAAGGGTGCTTGGCCCCAAAATGGGTTGGATTTAGCCGAGCTTGGACTGCCAGCGTTATGGACATGGCTGAAATCAGTAAGTTAGCTATGTCGCCTTTAATTATTTCCTACATTCAGTGTGGATTGGTGTGTTTGTGCACAATGAGTATGTGCCAATACCATGGGGGTTAATTAAGTGCCACATCATTAATATATTATGGAATCCATTTATTTGTCTTGTGTTATCTTTAAGGATGATAATTATGGTGCAGAGGAAGTGGAGACCCTCAAGTCCCTGGTGTCAAACCTTCGTCAGCTGCTCGACCTCCACAGGAAATACAACTGCAAACTTTCACTTTCAGACTTTGAGAAGGTTTGTCTCTGATTAGTGATGCATTTTGATTACAAAACAGAAATTTCATTCAAGGAGTTGGACAGCATCTTATTCAGACATTTTCAAGGTACACCGGAGTACGAGAAAACCCTGTCTCTCTTTGAGTGGTGCAGTTCTTACTGGTGCCTCTAGATGTCGCTCAACTCAACAGGTGTCACAGGATATTATGAATGATGTTTTTAAGATTGTGTTCACTCGCTGTACATATTGAGTTGATCTTGTATGGTTCACGATTTGTAATCAGTAATTAGTATGTCTTCTATGAATTTTAAAGGGAAATGTGCGGAGCGTGGCGTTCTTCATGCTGGACAAGGTGCCGGCTCCAGAGCTGATCTCTGCTGCAGTGGAAAGCAACATCCTTCCATATACAGAGGAGCACCAGATTCCTCTCGATGAGCTGCTCCTTCAGTATATCAAGGTGAAATTCCACAGCCAAGCCCACTGGAAATGTGAAATTCCACTTTAGAAATCCCTGATCGTTTGTGTCTCTCCTCTCATCTGCTCTCCTTGCCAGGATCTGCTTGAGCGCTGCAGTTCTGAGATCACGACACTTTTCACAGAGTGGGAAGCCAAAGCCGTGGCTGTACTGGGCTGCATGACCGACACTGATGTAAGTTTCTGTGAAGACGATAAGTCACAGAATTAACCTGTGATATTTACACTGGCAGTTATACAACCATTTTTTTTATCAGCTGATGGTGGATGCTGTGCTGGAGATCATGCAGAAGGCTGTGGTGCCCTGGAGTAATGTTGTGGAGAAACTGGTCCAGCAGTACCTGGAGATGGAGGGACCCAAGTATGTTTTATTATCCAACCTGAATTTCTTTAAATGCTAGTAAGACTCGACTAATGTTAGCAGTTAATAATGTGTTTGACATCTTCCACAGACAAGAGCTGTTAAAGGAGAGCTACAGGCTGATGGAGATTAGGAAACTGCTCAGAGGTTACGGTATCCGCAACTTCAACCTCTCTAACAGCGCTCAAGTTATGGTAAGATTTTAAGAATATTTGATTTATGACTTCTGTTATGCCTGCCTATGACATATCATAAATATATATATCTTCCCCAGACACTGATTAGATACATCCTGAAGCAAGACCTGCCGTCGTCTTTAGATGACTCTGTTACATTAGCTGAAGCATACAAACTTCCGACCTCTCAGATATATTACTTGTATCTCATCCAGCTGATCGGCCAAGGCAAGGTATGTTCATCCACGCTAAATTCTGCTGATTTATCTTTTTATGCATTCGTGACCCGTTGTTAGAAAGTCCCTTGTGTTGCTTGCAGACTGAGGAGTGCATGACCTTGCTGAAAAAGCTTTCCACCGCAGAGGTGGAGTGTGTGATCGACCGCCTCACAACCTGGGCTAGATTGCAGCTGGAAGACAAAGGCCACATATCTGATGAGGTAAGGAGATGGATGTCGACTTTCGACTGAAGTAAAAATGTATTTGAACTTAAGGGCTCCAAAGTGGCAAACCACGGGTTTTCCCAAACTTTAAATGGTTTTATTTCTGTTCTCAGTAATTGGGCAGGTGGCAAAAAACCTCAGGACCTAGCCATAAAAAGTAGGGGGCAGCATTGTGTTGTTAATATTTGCATATTGTACAACTCAGGTGTCTCATGGCCTGTTTTCAACAGCACAAGAAGCACCAGATGGTTATAGTCCAGGTGATGGTGGAGGCGCTGAAATACCTGCAAGTAATCGAAAAAGGTAAGAATTCTCTTTGGAAATTTGGAAACATGAACATCATAGTGGCTTATGGTGCAGGGAAATTGTCCCTCAGCCAGGCTCCACTCTGTCAGCAAACGTCATCATCAATATTCCATTCTCCATCACCTGTAGGTCTGTAATGAGTAAGAATGTTGCTACAAATATAAATCATTATTTGTCTATTTAAATACAGCTTATTGGGAAAAGATTACAGAGCAGAATAAGTTGATTTACATCGTATACATGCAACTGAACATCCATGACAAATGTTTCCATCCCTTGCAGATGATGCTCTTAAAAGCATGGAGTATGAGAACAACCTCTCGATATTCAAGACAATCTCCCAGCTTCAGGTGAGCTTGATTGAGGGGTTCTTCAGCATTATCCCATCTGTTCTTAAATCTGATTTTTAACTGAGTCTCACTTTGTTTGTCTTTCAGGAGGACTTTGACGTTTTTTTCACTCCATCAGACTACGAGGATCCAAAAATCCGAAAGCAGATCCAGGACCATCACATCGCAGCCTATGAAAACACACGGGGCCGTTGTCCACCAAAGGGGAAAGCTGTGGCCACTCCAGCAGTGGCGAATCACCCTGATGGCAAGACCAAGACCATCTCCACAGAGTCTGCCCTGCGTCGCCTGGGAAGGCAGCTGCAGCGCACCGAACAGGAGCTCTGGTCTGATCTGGCTCTACGAGCTGTGAAGGCGGGCAAGGTGGACAAGGCCCTCAAGATCCTCAGGTTAGCAGCATATTGTACAGATGCGGTGGTGTGTGTAGGAGTCCAGTGGGGAAAAGCTGACAAGTTTCTAGGACTAAAATGTCATTACAAAGGAGTCATTACATTTGATGGCGGCCACATAACCACAAGCCTTCTGGAGGTATTAAAAAGGTCTGGGTGTTGTTTTTCCCCCTCCCAGACCAGATGAGTTTATGACATCGCACCATATTGTTTTTTATGAAAACTATTCACAAATATTTTCATGTAAGAGTATTTTTAAAGTCCAAGTATTTTAAAATACGTAGAGACACTAATGAAGTAGAAGCCCTGTCCAGTCATAGTAAATGGCATGAATTTCTTGCTCAAACCTGGAGAGAATTAAATGTAGTTTTTGTTCTCATTCTCTGTTGCGTGCCTCTGTCTGTGCAGTGAGCTGTATGAGCACCACTGTAACACCAGCACAGGGAAGGTGTTGTTCACTGCTGCCCGGACTTTATGCCAGATGCTGGAGGCTGATGTGCCCATGGTGATTCCTGAGGACATGGACCTTCCGGCAGTTATCCACGACCTGGCCTGCCAGGCCATCACTGTGTGCCACTCAGGTAAAGCACACATGTAAATAACATATGTCTTTGAAAATACCCGTAATCTTAATCTGTATCGGATTGCGCCTGAACGCCTGAATATCAAGAGTTAATTTTACATGGGGGTGAATTCTGATTAGTTAAAATTGAGCTGTTTTAATTTGCCGTGAATGTAGCCATAGAAATGATTACACCTTTGTTGTTCAAACCACACTGGAAAACTGCCTTCAGTCTCCTCTTAAACGTAGATTAGTTAACAATGATAATGCGTCAATAGTGAAGGTGCAGAGAAATGATGATTTAAAACTGTTACAGACCTGCTGCTGGACTGTTTAGAGCTTTGTAAGAGCACCCGGATAGCCATGGACGTCTATCATCAGTGTCAATTAAGTGACAACTATGGCTTTGTAGCCAAGGTATGCCAAGTATGTTTTCTAATTATTTTCCATATCATGTCACTACGTTTGCCTTCCAAACACAGTAATAAGGCCGATGTTGTGTTATAGAATCGTTAAGTTAATTTGATCATTGCCATAGTGTTGGAAATGCTACAAATGGGAATCTAGATGTTTTCCAATAGAAACTGAAAATCAATAGGGTTTGCCTGATTTATAGCTATTTTATTTCCATTGCCTGTGTAGTAAAAGCTGTATGTTTTATCCAGTGTTGTAAGTTAGTACGATCCTCAAATGGAATTATTAGTGCCATCATATTCTTTCTTAAAATAAGGAAAGCTTCCTTAGTCCCCTTTACAAAGTTATGTAATTAATAGAAAGTATTTAAATGACCTTTAATAACAGATGAAACATTAACAGGATTTGACCTTGGAAGCAGAAAAAGATCCATATTCCCAGTGGAGTTTTCAGGATGTTTTTAATGAAGATTGCATCGTTCTGGACCCAGTGTCTGTGCTCCCTGTCCAATATGAAATTACCAACCGCTTGCTGCCTTTATCTCAGGGTGAGCAAAATCATCTGTCAAAGAACTATTTTGGAGTTCACTACCTCACACAGCTCTCATCAGCTGTTACGCAATTTTATCCCCAAAATTTGCAGATACCAAACTGTACCCACTGGATTGCTCCTGCCTGTCAAACTGCTCTTTTGGAAACGGTAGGTACATGTGTTGATATTTCTTCTTTTAAGTTGTCATTTTTAACCTTCTGAAATGAAAGCTTAATCTTGCCTCACACCTCTCCTGCATGCAGGCGTAAATTACATCAAGCCCCTCCTGGGTCCTCTGGCCAACATGCTGCAGATCCTGCAGGAGTGCAGTCAGCTGGAGCTGGCCCTCAGAGTGCTGGTCAACTCCTACTGCAGCTGCGTGCAGCACGTCACATCGAATGTTATGGACACACAGGTGTGGATCCATTGGTGCTACTAGGGTTATTGTTTATGAAACAATCATACAATTATTACAGCTTGCCAGTACGACATGGCTCTTAACTCTTAACTGTTGCTCTTTCAGCTTCATGATAAAAAAAAGCTTATGAAGTATAACATGTGCTTGAATGAGGTCCAAAAGGCGACTACATCCACTCTGAATACTGTTGCAGTTGCACTCTTGAACAAGGTGAGTATGCAGGTGATCTCTTGAGAGGGGAGTATTAGATTGACTGCAGTTTACCATGTTTTGAACAAAAACTGCATATCTTTTATTATTCTTGTTTCCTATTGGCTAAAGGTTTTCAACTGGAGAGTTGTGGATTGTGACTTGGCTATTGGACTGTGCACACTGCTTCCCAAACCAGAAGTCTTCAAAATACTGTGGAAGGTTATTGACAAAACCTGGCAAAACTATGACAAGATCTTGGTAGGCATCACGATCCATGTTCTTCCTGTAGTGATTGTTGATTCCTATTTGCAATAATAATAGTAGTAGTCATAGAACATAAAGCGTACACATACTGTATTCATTTGTGCATATGCACATGTACAGTATGTTCCTGTTATCTTTAATGGTGACTGGGTCTTGATAATTTCAGGCTGTGGCCAAGATCGGTGCCAATCTCTGCTGCATCTACAACGAGGGAGAGGAGCAACGGAAGTTTCTGTGTGTCATAACTGATGCTGAATGGGGCATTAAGCTCAGCAAATTAGAGGTTTGTAAATTAAGCCCAGAGTTATCCAATACTTTCCTTCTTACTGCCAAGATCTGTTTAAGTAGAATAAATATGTGGAAATATAATTAATATCATTACACTCTGTGACCTGACATTCACCATGTCTACCTCGCTCTGCCCCAGATTTCCATCCAGTCTGTGTTCCGCCAGAGACCTGAGATGAAGAGCAGCCTGATCCCTGTTCTGGTGAAGAACAAGAGAATCACACCAGACATTATACTCCAGTACTGCAGGTGAGCTGAACAACATAAACTCTCATTTAAAATTCTGTGATGTCATATTCTTTCACTGCTTGAGCCAACAACCACTTCGCTTCTCTCCCCAGCACCTTTGGCCTGGACAGAGACCATGTGATCAACCAGTACATCACCACCCTGCTGCTGGTCCAGGAGGACGAGGAAGACGCAGGTGGAGCAAGCGACCTTGATGTAGGTCTGGAGGGGGTGCATCCTCTGAGTCATGCAGATGCACTGGAGCGAGTACTGCAGATCATCCCCATGTTACACAGCACCAGCGACCTCACCGACAGACTCAGTGCCGCCATGTTCAAGGTTTGAGTATGGGGAACGCACTACAAGAGGGAGCTTTATAGAGCAGTTTGTTGCTAACACACATGGCTTGATAGCAATAACTCAATGACACTGTTACATAATTTAAATATATTAACTTGATGGAAGAAGAGGATACAGAATCTTCATTACATTGTGCTTATGAAGTTTCAAAGTAATTTGTTTAATTAGACAGATTAATTGTTTCATGACGTTTAGCTGACTATGTGAGAAACCTTTCCCTCACAGCTTAGTCCTTACAACTATGAAGGGATTGACGTTGTGCTGAGGATCATACAGGCGGCTGATGAGAATGTCACAAGCTTTTGTGTTAGCCAGGTAAAAAGTTAACGTTTACCATTCAGTAATTCTCTTCGTATGAAATGTATTCTGCTGCTGAGCATCTAGAATCTTGTGATCCACAGGCGATGGGTCTCCTTCAGCACCTGAAGTCGTACAAGCGGATCTCGCCTCCCTCAGACGTAGAGAACACGTATCACCTGGAAAACAGCCTGCTACCCAGCCCCCTCTCCAGCAGCAGGTTGCCTTTCCACCTGCTCATGCAGACTAAGCATTTCTGGAAGATTATCTGTGAGTTAGCCGTTAATATGAGATAAGGTGTAATCTCAAGAAATGTTTTGTTCTTTACTCTCACTTTCAGTTTTCTTTTCACTTTCACATTGCAGACATTTTATCAAGGCCAGACTGAAATCTGAGTTCCTCAAATGGGGGATTAAAGTTGAGCTAAAATGTATAAGATGCCATCTAGTATAGCGCTCATTATAAATCACCTCAATTGGGGCATTTTATTATCACAGGGAGTCACTAATGAAATGTGCAAACAATGAGGCAACAAAAATATGATCTTGTGTTTAGCTCCCGAGCTGAGTGAGGAGACCTTCCCTTCACTTCTTCTGATCAGCAAACTGATGAAGGTACAGCACTCCGAAAAGAAGCCTTAATCTGTATAGTTTTATCATGATAATTTCTTTATTGATCATGATATTAGTTTTGTCAGGTAATTCAAACCTTACTGTCTCCTTCAGGTGAGCCTCGACAAGTTATACATGTCAGCTGTGAACCATGTGTTTGAGAAGAAGATGAAGCCTCTACTCTTAGAGCAGAGCAAGAAGGGTCAGAGTCACGGTGTTAACAAGGAGACCTTCAAGGTTGCCAAGACCATGATGAAGTACATCCGCTGCATCCAGAGTCCAGAGTGGGCGGCTGCCACGGCCCACAAAATCACTCAGGAGCTGCCACCAGGTCTTAAATGCAGATTAGCGTTAAGACTCATGCACCACACTGCTTGTTGTGTTTCTGTGTATTCAGTGACGGTTTGTTTTCATAAACTCTTCTCAGGCAATGAGAAGACACACTCACTGAGGTTCTGTTTGGCTCTTGGTGATGCGTGGCTGAAGAATCCAAACCTTGAGGTCCGTATTCACATTCATTTGTCACATGAAAAATGAAAATTTCGCATGCATGCATTTGATGGCATGAATGTGCTTGTCTCTGATTCCGAGCAGGAGGCAGCACGGTCCAGAGGGGAGACGTTTTTGTCCAAGATGAAGCTGCAGTTCCAGCGCTCGGCTACTGAAAACACCCTGATAAACAGCCAGCTGAATAGCCCAGAGCATCTGAAACTGTCCGGCCTGCCAGCCAGGCT
>OMOW01102415.1:0-12196 GCA_900312555.1 Lamprogrammus exutus | reverse complement strand
GGCGTGGTTACACGAGGTCTGAAGTTGTGAGGCCTGTTGGATGAACTTCCAAAATCTCTGATTGACGCTGGAGGCGGCTTATGGTGTAGAAATGAACACCAATTACTCTGGCAACAGCTCTGTAGGACATTCCTGCAGTCTGCATGTCAATTGCATGATCTCTTCACTCTTGAGGCATCTGTGGCATGGTGCTGAACTACAACAAAATCAACATTTTAGTGTGACCTTTTATTGACCCCATCATAAGGAGCACCTGTGTAGTGATCATGGCTTTTAATCAGCATCTTGATATGCCACACCTGTGCAGGAGATGGATTATCTTGACAAAGGAGAAATGCTAGCCAGCAGTGATATACAAACAAATTTGTGGGCAAAATTTGAGAGAAATAAGAACTTTGAACACATAGAACAAATCTATGAGGTACGAATTGCAAATGGCTGTAAAAATAAAGTGTTGCATTTATATTTTTGTTCCGGGGAATGTAGAATGCAACAGAGTTCTTTAGCACTGCTGTCTTTGTTATTATCAATAAGACAATCCTTTATTGGATTTATTGGAATTTAATATTTAATATGAATATTAAAATCGCCCACAATGGCAACACAATCAAAATCAATGCAAATAACAGACAGCAGAGACCTGACATTTACACCTAAATTTAGTTTTCTAAAAGCATTCTCTGAGGCGGATTCCATTTGTCGGGGAACAGGTAGCAGACCAGATAAGTTAGCAGTGTTGACTGAGAACATTCTATTAGGTCTATTTCTGATAATAGCAAGAATGAGAGAGGTCACAGTGGATCCCGTCCCACTATCAGAGCTGTAAGAAGTAAGTATCTCCATAGGAACGGAAATCCTCAGCACATCACTTGCCCTCTTCAGGGTTATTATCAGCACTGTTGTTGGTACAAGCCGAACCTTTCCTCCGCCGCTGATGGCCGTGGTGGTGGTATCCTGTTCAGACTGCAGGTTCTGGTCAGCCAAGTAATCAGTGCAAGTAATCTGCTGAACTTGTTGATTCCTCTATTTAATGTTGGCAATGGACCACTAATAAAAACCTGGACTCCAAGTTACCTGAGCCAGACAATCATTAGATCCTGTTTCAATATCTCTGATTGCTCCTTGTGGATACCATAAAGTCCACCAGTGAACCAACACTTGTGTAGTGCTGGGATGCTCAGATATTAATTGAGGGACAACATTGTTTATGTCAGAGAACATTAGGATTTGGAAGACCGTGACAGTCTCCCACGATTAAAATGTCAGGTTCTGCTGTTTGCACTGAGGGGGTCTTATTTCTTATTCCATTCTCTGCACCAGCTTTCATGGCCTTTTCCCTCTGTCAATGCCTCTTCTGGGTCGCCCATGATCATTTTTGTGCCAGTGAACAGCAGTTGTTTCCATTTCCATTTCTGGCTCTCACGTGTTTAATAAGGGCTCATACCTGTTTTTCAGGCATAGTGGGTGGAGGGGCAAATACAGCATGGTTTTTGCCTTCTTCGCTGTCTTCCAGGTGTCAGGTGTTGATGTTGACTGGGTTAAATTGGTCTTGTTTTTCTCTTCTGGCGATACAGCATTTTGTTTTGTCCTTGGGTTTTGCCGCCAAATTGTCAGAGTGAATAGAGTTTTGAGTCAGTTGTGTTTGCTATATTAGTCGTGTTTTGCTGTTGACTGGGGAATGTTACGGCATCATTTAGCCTTAGTCCTTTGTGCCTGGTCACATTACATTGTTCAAACTTACTTGCTGAAGACACTGGAAGTGTATTGTGGAGCTCAGAGTTCTCTCGTTAGATATCCACATGTCAAGAATGGCAATATTCTTCGTACAACCTGAGCATTTCATGTACTCCGACGAGCTCAGCGGCATAGTGATAGTGTCATCCAGAATAGCGTGGAGTGAGTCCAAACAGCAGGTGATCACGGCTCTCATCCACTTCAAACATAGTAATCCCTTAGTGATTTTGTCGTTGGAAGCGAGCACTGTCAATATCTATTGCACAGCATTTGCAAGAGAAAGAAAACCACAAGAGAATAGCGGCAAAGCAGAGAACAAAGAGCAAAAGTGACAGTGTATGCTGTGTTTGAATTGTTCCTCGTGTGAAGCTGCTGAGTGCCATACAATGGTGCTCACTTAAGCTGGTAACAATTCCAAACATAGGTAAACAGAAGTAATATGCCTGTGCTACAAAGAGGATGATAAGCAAAGACAAATATAATTAGCCTCAGCACAGCAGTCATCAAAAGGACAGATCACCTTTAATGACACAAGCACTTCAAACGCTGCATTAGTTTTGGTTTGTCTCAATGATATAGAGAACCAGAACTTTCGATTTGATCAAGTCTGTGTAGTATGTGAGTGTATGTCTAACAATGGAGTACATTCCTCGATTTCTCCTTTAATACCTTAATGTAAAACCTCAGAAAGGTTTTACACAACAGATTGGATAAAATAGTCAAGGGAGAGCTGTTATCTTGACTTACAATCCATGAGAACACGAAGCCTTTGATCTCTGTCTCTGAACCAGTGACCCCACAATAAAGAGTGTGATGCTACCAAATCACAATTATATTGGCATATGTGTAATTAGCAGCACACATGGGAAATCAGAAACATTAGACGCGGTGCCTCAGGCCAAGCTTGCCAGCTATGCTGCTTCTTGGCTGCTGTCATGTAAATGTTCAGCCTCTCATGCCAGCCTGTCTCTGTGCCAGCTGACAAGCATTGGGCCCTGAAGGAGACACAGAGATATTATCAAAGAAACATTAACTTAATTGCACTACCACATGGGACATCAGTGCTATGTGTTTTTCTAGGTCATTCCCAGGGAATAAGAAACATTTATTTTGTGTTACAGAAACACTGCAATGAATTAACTACTGGCAGTTTTCACCACAATGAACATAAAACATCTGATTGCAGACAACACGGTGGGCAGATGATGTCAACTTACAAACCTGGCATAACTAAGCCTGTCAAAAAGAATTCCAATGAAATGTTTCACTTTATCTTTATTTCAGTTTTTTGTTCTTGTTCTTGTTCTATTTCTTCCTCTTCTTCTTCTTCCTAGAGTGCCACCGGGAAAATAGAGGAGTTCTTCCTGTTTGGTTCCTTCCTGGAGGCCACCATGATTGATAGGAAGATTGGTGACAAGCCAATCACATTTGAAATCACAATAGGTAAGTCAGAAGTTGTGCCTCTTCTTCATCCTGTTATTGAACTTCATTAACTCTCTGTGGTCTAAACCTAATAATTTGCTATGTAAAAAAAACAAAACAACATTCACCATTTAGAACAACAAATTCTGAATATCTGCACATCTGCCAAACATCATTCTAAATTTAGTTCTAGAAACACATTTTCACAAGCCAAAAGACATCCTGTTTTGAAATATTTTTACAGGGAACTTTAGGTGGAAAAAATAAAACAAAAAAATGCAAAAGGATCAAATTACAAAAATGACATACAATATTTAAGATAATTGGGTTCCAATTTGAAGAATTGCAAGAACCACAAGTGTTTACTCCAAAGGTTCATGTAACTGCATTCAGCCGTTATGACTGCAATTTCATAATCAAAGTAACAAAACTCGTGCAAGAATATGCTCTATGCCCTAACAGGTAACTACGGCAACCAGATAGATGGCGTAAGCAAGCTATCATCAACGAAGAAGAGGAAGAAAGATGGGGAAAATGAAGAAGAGGAGAATGAGCTCATCCAGAACTCCAGCGAGGATGAGGCAGATGAGGACGGGGATCTGGTCTCTGTCTCCTCCACTCCTCTCATGAAGCCCTTTATCACTGACAGGTCAGGGGTCAAGGGTCAAAAACAAAATTCTTGCAACCATGGAAAAACTTGCAACCTTTCCCACTGAACATTTAACACTACACTGTGTGTGTCATTTCTTCAGAGGTTTGCTTGCATTTTTCAGGAATTACTTCCATCTTCCTTACTTTGAGAAGAAGCCATGTGTCTACATCAAGAGCTGGTGGCAGGACCAGAGAAGACGACTCTATAACTCCAACATGATGGACAAGATCGCTGATAAACTGGTCAGTTATGTTAATAATCACTCTTACAAACAATTTTAACATTTTTACGCAAAACATTTTGACTCACAAAACATCTTGATGCCCCTAAATGGGTAAAACAAATGAATCAATCTGTAGGCTGTATCATATATAAAATCCCAGCAGTCTTTACAATTACTTAACACTTAATATTAGAATTACACAAATCATAAACATTCTGGTATTGATCTTTGGCAGGTATTTCATCATATAATGTTAAATATATGAAGATTCATCAACATTTCTCAGAATGTGTTAGAGCTTTATGTGGAGCAGACATCGATACCATCCAGTCAGACTCCTCTAAATGTCCAGCAGGGGACAGCAACAACTCTCCAGACATTTTTACACATTCAGATGTCCTGCATCAATAGTGTCTGTCACACACTGTCAATTAATGATTTAATTTATGATAGCATTGATCAACTTTTAAGTATTAAGTATCAATTAAATATTTTTGTGTCCTAACAGGAAGAGGGTCTGAATGATGTGCAGGAAATCATTAAGACAGAGAAGGCTTTCCCAGAACGCAGACTCAGGGGAGTGCTGGAGGAGCTCAGCATGGGCTGCAGGCAAGCTACACAGCAATATTCTTTTAAGATCCTGCATCAAAACTGGCATTGGTTAGTCAGTGGTTAGCACTGACAGTGATTGTTACTCCTGAGACTGTAAAACTGCTGTCAGTGCTGAAATAGTGCAGTAGTGAACCCCATTTCGTCAAAAGTTACTTTAGAAATGTTCATTGCCATGAATTTGGGTTTAATTTGGTTTGTAAAGTGTGAAGAGCTGCAATAAAAAGGCAAAAACAAGTACAACATCAAGCAATGGAGAATTTTATCAAATCGAGTGACAAATATTTCAGAATCAATTCTTCTGAATTTTCCAGAATTGAATTTATCTATAATAATTTTGTAGTAATCTATAGTAGTAGTCTTTTTCTGGATGATCTTTTTCTTTTTTAACCCAAAGTTCAAGAATCCAGACTTATTTTATGTGGATTTATTATTTATTTATTTTCTATTTACAAACAAAACAACAAAAAAAGGCAGGTCAATGAAAGACAAATTCAATGAAAAGCAAAAGCTGAGGAAGCTTAAATGAGCATACCAGTGCTTTTACTTACACTACACTACAAATCAGGCATGTTTTATATAACTGCTGATTGTTGAGTGTTAATTTCCTTACAACATGAAAATCTCTTTGCACAGACTTCATGTTTACAGTGATGGATCTCATATATAAAAGTTTTTAGCATATGTTTCATATACCACAGAAATAAATGGAATCCACTGACAGACCTGAAAGTAGGAAAAATATATTCAAAAATCTGCCACAGTGTAGCTTTTTAAATGTTTGAAATATATGTGATTTGTGAAACATGTAGTCCCTTAAGAACCAGTTTTGCATTTAAGTGTTTCTCACCTAAGAACACTGATCTTTGCCATCTTTCTCAGCCACCCAGAGGCTGCTTAAGATAACAACTCATAGCAATGAACCATCTGTAAAACACAGTCATTGTGGTCATCATAGTAGCAGAAACTGGTGGTAGTGTCTGTACTCATATTTTTTCTTCTTTATGTGTTTTTGTGGTTTTGTGTAGAGAAGCTATAATGGTAGCTCACCGATCATGTGTATACTGACCATCTCAATCTTATTCTTTTTCTTTTAAGCCGGTTTGTGACTCTGGCAAACAAGGATGTGAACCAGGCAGGCAGAACCAAACTGGATCGAGAAAGGCTCAAGTCCTGCATGAGAGAGATGGTACATTGCTTTTAATGACGCACTCCTAGCGAGTGAATAGTATAGAGGCTGGCAGTCCCAGCGGTCGTTGGATGAGAGGCAGGGTAGTACAATACAGGTTGCCAGTCCATCCAAGGGTTCACACATTGAGACTCTAGACTCAATTGTTTCCTTCCTTTTGCATTTTTTTGAACTACTTTTCCACTGCCACACAAATGCAATGCATAGTGAAAAAGAAGTATCTGTATTAGTATGCACTTTGCCTCTGTTTGCAAAAATTCTATGCAAATGATAGGAGAACATAAAGGTCTTGCAGGAGAATTTAAGTTATTGCAAGAACGATTTTGATATTATTAGAAAACATAGCAGTAAGTAATTGTGGACGTATTTTTACTGTCAATATCGAATATAGTATAGTTTTACTAACGGAGAGTGAGTTTTTTTTTAGTTTCCTTTATACGCTTAGTTGAATGGAATGTGTGTGCATTTGTTTGTGTATTGGTGAGCTTCATTATCATATGCCCTCGTCTTGCAGGACAGCATGGGCCAGCAGGCCAAACAGATTCGGACCCAGGTGAAGAAGAACACAGTCAGAGACAAGCTCAAACTGGTACAAAACTTCCTGCAGAGGCTCCGTTTCCTTGCGGATGAGGTAAACATTCAGATATGTGAGTGCTTATGAACGGTTAACTATTCTGTAATTAGTCATCATTGCTGGAATAACACTATTTAGAGTGTTGGTGACTTCTTGGTTATATGAATGAATTATAAATGTGCTATATTTGATGCTGTAGGAGTATCTCAGAGTGTTTATGTTGTGTTGACATTTGTCTTAAAGTTCTGGTTGAATCTGGATCCAAGAGTTAATACAACAAAAGTAACAACTCATTAACTGATTCAGACCAGAGCAAATAGGTTTTAGTTTTGAAAACCACCTAAGTCAATGCCAGCATGATATACCAACAATCTACAGTTAAGGAGAAGAGGCTGAAATCTGCAGTAGCACTTTGTATATAGGATAATAATGATCGATGTTATTGTTAATCTTGTCCAGCCACAGCACAGCATCCCTGATGTTTTCATTTGGATGATGAGCAACAACAAGCGCATCGCCTACGCTCGGATTCCCTCCAAAGACATCCTGCACTCCATAGTGGACGAGGAGACGGGCAAAGATTGTGGCAAAGTCAAAGCTGTCTTCCTAAAGGTGCGAACAGCTCTTCCTCGTTTCTCCTGCTGACCAGTATTCAGATTGTAACATTAAAAAAAACACTGTGGATTTTCAACCTTGGTGCAATTGTAAAAAGGGTCTTCATCATCCTTAATCTCATAAGCGATCTTGCAGTTACAGGCTGAGCCAGAGTCATTTCGGGACCAAGACCTCTAATTATTCTTCCCACCAATTAAAACTGTGAAACTGACACCAGGATAACTCAATTTAAACTAAAACCAAGAAAATGAAAGCAGGCTAGAATTTTGAGACCATGAGAAGTGAAATTAGACTTTAAAGCTGTGATAAACTGCAGTTTTACGCTTTGTTCTTAATCAGGTGTTCTCTTACTATCAATGAGTGAATGATTGACGAACTGGAGAGCGTATTGATGAATGTTAGCACGTAAATCTATGACTAATGCATAGAAATTAGGTTGAAAATCAATGAGGTGGTAATGTTTATGGATTGGGCCAAACAGGATTGTCTTCATTATGCCTAATGACTTTAACAGAGCAATAGTATTAATGTTAAAGAGGGGATCTGTACTGTGTTTCGTGTTGGTGCAATGCATATTTATTAGAGAAGTGCTAAGAGAATGCTCCTTGATAAACAGCTCACTCTGGGAAATCAATGATCAGAACTCTCACTATTGACAAAATGATGTCCAATGAGTAAGATTCAATACAGTAAGCAGAAATGTAACTTACCTTGGTCATTCTGGGCTGTGGTAATATGAACGGACAACTTAATACTCTGGAGTCTAAAGTTAAAAGATTTGCAATTTCTAAAAAATATTGAAATAAAAATCTATGACGGTAATAATAATAAATCTCAACTCTGTAAGGATCCCCTCAAAAATGTGGAATGATTTGGTCCAAACGTGAATGATACAACCTAAATAAGGAGGATAAACTGAAGGAAACAGTTTGACGGTGTATTTCTTATTGTTATATGAAAGTCATCATGGCTGTTATGAACTGTGTCTGCAGCTGCCAGGTAAGAAAGGCTTCGGCCCCGCCGGCTGGACGGTCCAGGCTAAGCTGGAGTTGTATCTGTGGCTCGGCCTCAACAAACAGAGGAAGGACTTCCTCAGTGGCCTGCCTAATGGCTTTGAGGAGATCAAAGCTGCTAGAATGTTACCCGGCCTCCAGTCCGTCCCCCCTGTCAGCCTCGTCTACAACAGTAAGGACACAACCGCAATAACAGTGCATGTAACTCTGAGGGGAAATCAGCACTTTTGCGTTCTGGAACAGCTGCTGCAGAGCCACATAGTCTCTGTGGCCAGCAAACTACTTGGCAGACAATGCTTATTAAATTCAAATTTGACTGCGACTGGAGAATTACTACTTAATGCTGAAATATTTGCTCTGTCGGAGTCATTTGAGGAGTAGAAAACTCCTTTACAACAAGCATTTAACTTTAGAACTTATAGTTCAAATACACTGAACAAGTTTTTCTCTTCGTTCACTATCATGTTTGCTTTATTTTTACCTACCCACCATTGCGTTCACATTTGAGGCTTTTTATTTATTCTCCCCTGTTATCTTTGTTCTTACATTGTACACAACACACACTCACATTCACTTTTCTGCTCTCTACTTGTTCTGTGTAACCAGTATTCACAGTGTTGGGAGGAAGGCCTTTTGCACCACATTCCTGGAATGTATCGAAACCTGATCAGCCATGGTTACTTTAAAGGTCAAATCCACTGATTTTAAATATGAAATTTAGTTTATTGGTCAGGAGGAGCACTATTCAGCATGTGAAAACAACTGTGGAGGGCACTGTGCAAAGACATGGGTATACAACAGTTCACTTTGTGTGGGTGCTGAAAACATAAAACTAAAGCACTAAAAAGCCAGTAAAGCTTCTTCTAGAACTGTTTGGTTAAGTCAGCCACCTAACTTCTATCTGCAGCACCAATAGGAAGTAATGGTCAGTTTCCTTGACTTTGCGCAGCGCCCCCTACAGCCACAAAAGCCTTTACACTGTTGTGTTCACCTCCTCAAGAGTGCTCCTGAGTATTAAGATGAATTTCATTTGTAAAAGCTCCCCTTTAAGTCACACTTAGCATGGATATAAACGGGTTCAGAGAGGATTTAGTCCTTGATTAATACCTTTTTTATGTGTCTTTCTATTGTTTTACAGTTTCTTTAATACATATTTTGATATTTTATAATTTTACTATTTTATTACCTGGGACACTGTTTAACTGTGTTTCAGAAAAATATGTTAAAAAGTAATGAGATTTCATCACAGATTTCAATGAAATTTCTTAGATAATTGGGATTTATGGAAAGAAGAAAAGAGCTGAGAAGACTGTGATCAAATCTGGATCATTGCCAAATAGGGCATTTGTCAACATTTTCCGTTTCTCAACGCCTAAAATGCCTATATTCAGCCACGTGTATTCTTCAATGGACTATCAACAGTTGCAATTTAGTGCAGAAATCAGACGTCAGAGGACTGTTGGGATTTACTCTTTTACTACCTCCACCAAGGAGGTTATGTTTCCGACTCGATCATGCTCTAGTCAATAACCTGTTAAATGTCATCATTGAGGCACGGAGCCATAATCTGAGGACTGTTGAGCCTTGACGGAGGTAATACATCGAATTGTTTTTCTCTTACTTGATGCTCTGCGTTTGTTGGCTATTTTCATTTTTGTCTATAAACAACGCATCTAATGCTGCTGTATTGGCAAGGTCTGTCTTGAAAAGGAGAATTTACTCTTAGTGAGACTAAACTGGATGAATAATGCTCACGAGTTAACTGTAAAATCAATTTGTTTCAAAACAAACCTATGCATGGAACTCATTTGACTTCTATTCACTTCTGTTAATCTTTGGTCTTAACTTTGATATACACTCAGTGGCCACTTTATTAGATACACCTGCACAATCCAATCCAATCTTAAATAACACCCTTGCTATAAATCCTACCTTTGTCAAGCTATTCAGTTCAGTTTTTGTTGTTATTGTGTCAGAGAGCTGTTGATTCAACTCAGTGGTAATTATTGTGGCCATAGTTAGTGGTGCTGTTATATGACTGCATTGTATTAAAAGATGTTTCTACTATTTTCTCCAACCCATTCACATACATAACGGGGATAGAATATTGGAAACACAGTGCATAGGAAGCGAGTATTGTACAGATTGTACAGGGGTATCTAATGAAGTGGCCACTCTGTGTAAGACATTTGATTATTGAGTCAGTTGTCATATATATGTGTCCTTGCCCGTGTGTGTGTGTGTGTGTGTGTGTGTGCATGCGTGCGTGCGAAACAGTGAAGCAGGTATTTCAGCTGAGAGCACACATGTACCAGGCCCGCAGTCTGTTTGCGGCTGACAACAGTGGGCTTTCAGATCCCTTCGCCAGGGTCTTCTTCTCCACTCACAGCCAGGTTACAGAGGTAAAAAAGATTATATGTAGTCATATGAAAGTCTGTGTATGTGTACAAAAGAGAGAGAAAGAATTGAGAGCTAATTGAATGAGGCAATGTTTTACCCCATATTTTTGACTTGTTAACAGGATTTCTCAAAACACTTTCTAAGGACACTTTGTGGAGGGGTGGGGCAAGGCCCAGGGAAGAAGACATCACATTTTGGCAATTGCATCCAGATGCAGGAGCCGATCCAGATTTTTTTAATGATTCCTTTATATAACAAGATGTTTTTCAATATTTTTGTCATTTTCCCCACCATCCGAAACATATGAGTTAGTTTAATTCTCAGGACGTTGCCCTTGATGAAGGCACTACAGGCTGGCCCCGGCCTGGGCTTCATTAAAGGCCAGAATATACCTCATAAGAAGTCGAACTTCCAAGGCAAAAAGACATCTTGTAAGGCTCAAGCCCAAGTAATTCAGTCCCCTCTGCCCTTTGTTCAGGGCCCACATGGCGAACCTTTGCCCTGTCTACTTTTGATGCCTGTCCCTGGTTGTAATTGGTCCAAATATCACATTGCTTGTTGAGCTCTCCCACAGGCAGAACAAGTCATGCGATATTTGGGCCAATTACAGCTAGGGGCAGAAGTATCAGCAGTAGAAAAGACAAAAAACTGTTCTTATGGACTAAACTTCTTTCGTCATTTCATCTCACATCTTTTGAAGCATACTGGGACCTCAAGGCAGCCCTCTGCACTAAAGTTTGGGCTCAATTGAAATAATTATACCATTAAAACAAAACAAATCTTGTCAAGGCTTGTTTGGCCTTGGCGGAGATATGCATTCTAATAAGGTCCTGTCGAGTATTGATTGTGTATAACTGTGTGTGCTGCAGGTCCTCAGTGAGACTCTGTGTCCTACGTGGGACCAGCTGCTGGTATTTGATGATGTGGAGCTGTTCGGGGAGGCCAGTGAGCTGAGAGACGATCCGCCAATCATTGTAGTGGAAATCTATGACCAAGACACCGTGGTAGGCTCCCACTTCACACGAATGAATGATTGTGCGCCTTCATTCATTCATAGATGGACTGATTGATAGATTCATGGATGGCTTGTGATTAGAAAACTAACTGTTTTTGTGCTTTTCCATCCTCCATGTTCTGTCTATATGTCCCCCTTGTCTCACCTGTCCACCTTGTTCTGAAAAACTCTGGCTTTGATCATACTAACTAGAGTCTGAGATCAAAGGTACCACAACTCTGCTGAATTAGTTGCATTGGTTGCAGTAGTAGTGATGGTTGCAATGAAACAAATATGTAGGAAGGTTTTGTAACCACATTAGTTCAGGCACATCAGTATGTATGGATTTCTCCACAGTATCACCATGCTGTAATCTGCGGCCGAGGTGTTTGTTTTCCAATTTAAACTTTTCCTACGAAACTATTGGAAGTCCTTTTTGTAATTTTATTTTGAATTGAATCTGTCTTTTATTTGACGCCCAAAACGCTGTGCTGTAAAAAAAAAAAATCCTTTCCCAAATAAGATGGCAGATTTTGGTTTGTTAAAATCTGAACATTGAATGTAAACAATAAACAGTTGTTGTTTGCAGACGTTCAAGTGATCCAAAATTGGATCTCATCACAATGCTTTTTCTTTTTGTTTCTGTAATTTATCCAGATTTTTTTCTGGGATTATTCCAGGAATATTTTCTAATTTCTAGAATTTGTTAAGTTTTTTAAAATTCAACACTTTTTTTTTTTTAGCAATCTTTACATTCTAGAATCACTCCAT
>OMOW01102414.1:5317-19580 GCA_900312555.1 Lamprogrammus exutus | reverse complement strand
GTAAAGAATAGAAAAAGTAAACCCGATCACTCCATCATCCCCTCTGTCATCCCCTGTGCACACAGTATCTCTCCTGTTTGCCATCATAGTTGCCGGCTCTACTCCCTCTCATCCCTCTCTGTTGCGAATTTGCCGCGAATCTGTCAGTTCTCATCTAATTCACTCTTGGTCTCGATCGCCTCCCATGGTCTTACCACAGAGGCCCCCCCCCTCCCCATAAGGAGCTTAGCCTACCTATTTGGTGGCTTACTGCCCCCCACCTTTGCACACACATACACACACACACACCCTCCACCACCCCCTAGCCTACCGCACCATCCCATCCACCCCCCTGGTTAATTTACACGGTCCCATTCCGGGGTTATGGGAATGGAAGTGACACCATAAGACGTCGGCTAACCCATTACAATTTACGCTGCTCGGCTGAACTGGGCTAATCTACCTCATGCAACTTTAAAATTAGTTTTACGCTTCTGCGGCTGGAACGGAGACGGCGGTATCGGACATGACGGGAGGCAGCCGCCAGGAAAGCATCACAAAGCTCACACGAGGGCATCCTGACTTAATAATCAGGCTGTGAGCTGATAGGCTGAAAGGTATTTGACTGTAATCTAGCTTAACTCCACCAGTCGCAGCAGCAGAAGTTTACTGCCCATTAATTTCACATGGCGGCTCGGCAAGAGAGAGGAAAAACATGTTGCTGCAATAATGGATTTGGATTGTTTTCGTCTTTCCTAGTGGTAATACTGTCTGATCTGTTCTCTGTGTGTGTGTGTGTGTGTGTGTGTGTGTGCGCGTGCCACCGCATACTCACACGTGCACTTGTGTGTTGCCAGCTGGCATAATGTATGGCACATAATATGCACACGGAAATGACCATAATCCCGTTCATTGGGAAAATCGCTCAATGTCTCTCCTTCTGTGTGTGTGTCATTGTTTCCCAGTCCAAAAAGGAAACGCTGACATTAAACATTGTGCATTTAGTCTCTTTCGCTCTGTTTATCCATATGTTTCTGTCCATCTTTCAGTCAGTCCCCCTCTCCTCTCAATCCCATCTTTTCTGTCTCACTCTTCCTCCTCATCTCTGCCTTGCTTGCACATCAGTTCCTTGTTCACTGCGGTGTGAATGTCATTCATCCTCAAGTCCTCTGTCCATCTCTTATGTAAACCAGTGTTGCAGCTGAAAGTGAGGCTCTTAACTAAACACACATTTTGACATAACACTCGCTGTCAGCCTATAAAGGATAATGATCCAGTATGTGCTGTATGTAGTTCAGAAGCATTTATAATGAATAGGACTGAGTTGGGACATTTCCATTCATCATTTTCATTTATATAATTTTCTTACGATTTTATGCCCTCTTCCAAATTGCATTGTGTTTCGTCTGAAATGATCTCACCGTGCCTTATTTGGAGCTCGGCAGACTCGCCACGTTCTTGCTATACTGTGGATTCAAGGCCATTAATTTTGCCGCATTGCTTCTTCAATCCTCTGACTTTTCCACAGCAGCGGTGCCAAAAGAGGAGTTTAACAGAGAAAACGTGAAAGCTTTTGTGCACCTGTCTGAGTTCAATAGAACACGAAGAGTTATAGCACCATCATTTCAGATTTACCACGGTTTCCAACTTATGGTTTAAGTTATGAGGCTCTTAGATACACGTGAATAGCTTTTAACATGTTATATTTATTTATATCGTTTCGGTGTGAAAACGCCAAAGCAGCTGGACATCTGGATGGTCTTGGTGTGGTCCTAAATTTAGTCTTGAATAGTTCGTTTGTGGTGTAAACATGATCTGAGTTACTTTTGAACCCACTATAAGGCAATCCATTGATCAACCGATCGATCTAGAACGAGCGAGGACTGGGTGTGCGTGATTAACGGTGACCTATACGTTTGATGCTGTGAAAAGGTTATAGTGTACCAATGTTACCACGTGACCTTAGATTGAGCGGTCTGAAAGGAGCACGTCTTCGTCTCCGTATAATGTTTAGAAATATGCATTTTTTTGTGTGACAATATCTTAAAGTGCATTCAATTTGTGCATTCTGCTGGTGTAGCTTTGCTTGTTATGTAACCCAAATGATGAATATGACTATGAGCATATGCTGAAGAAGTCTGAAAGGTCCCGAGTACAAGGTTTTTACATCTCAGTAGCTTCTGTGTTCATTAGTTTTGTTTATGTGTATGCACTACTTTTGTGCAGTGCTTGAGGTGGATTATGGAATGTAGCGTTCAGATGGTTCGAGTCCCAGAGCCCCATGTGAAGGAGGGTCAGTAGAACTCAAATTTAACAAACTGAAGCCAAATTCTGAAACATAGATAACATGTTATCTATGAGAATGAAGCAATTACACTGGAAAGAAATGACACAAGTGGACACAAGTTCATTTTGTGAAAAATATCAGCAAATGCAGGCAAGTGAATTTGGGTTTAAGATTAAGTTCAGGATTATGTATGCAGTTGGTAGGCAAATGGAACAGTTTGTTTCGTTTGTTGGCATGTTTTTTAATCATGATTTCATAAAAAAAGTAAGCTTAAATTTATAAATTCACTCACAATCATAAATCCAATGAGCTGCAAATGTGTATAAATAGAACTAAAAGAATCTATAAATGTCCATCCACCACTCCAAACTTTCCACTTTGAATCAAAGCATTGTTGTGTCAAACCACTACATCACCTTTTCCTAGTTCGACTTTATGTCTTATTTATATCCACACAGCACACACTGTGTGTTCATTTTAAGACAGCCTTTCCTTTTCCTGTAATTTTCAGAGACAAGGCTGAAGAATTCCCCTTCACTTGCAGCTGTCAACAACAAATAATGGTTTGCTGACTTTTATGGTTGCAGTTTCATTTGAAACGATGCACCGCTGTAATCCCATAATGCCTTATCTGCTCTGAGTGAATGTCTAATTTAATGCTGAAACATGTCTTTTATTGCTCGACTAGATTAATCCATGTTAGTGTGCGCTGGCCATCACCAGAGGCGTGCTATTTGGATCAGCATGTCACGCTGCCCTGACTAATCCTTCAACTTGGCTGAGAGACCTGTGCCAGTGCAGAGCCAAGACACTGCCTGCTCAAATACCCCAGGGGAAAGTTCATGGCAGACTGGGAGGCTCGGAGTCCATCTGCACATAATGTAGCATTATTCTGACAGAATGGGAGGGAAACACAAAGATCCAAATAAACACTGAATGTGCAGAGTTGGACTTACATAGTGAAGTGTGGACATAATAGAGCAGACTGTAGACTTAAATACAAGATCCAAAAACACCTTTAATGTCTTTGATGCATTTTAATTCAGATTATTCATAATTTATAGCACAATTTGTAGAACTCTCCATCAGTTTTATATCAATCATGTTTGTGTTTCTTCTTTAGATAAACTGGTTCAGCCAGACTTTCCCATTGCAAAGTTGAGACTTTCTAAAGTTCTGATTAACTACTTTTACATACACTTAAATAATAAAATACAAGTGTAGTTTAAACACAAAAAGTCCAGTTGCCGATGAGTTTTCGGATACATTTGTGGATGACACATTGGCACATAGGTTGACCACCAAAACCGTTACATTCTGCTCAGTGGGTAGCATAACGTGTAGCAGATGTGTAGTGACGCTAGCGAGCTCGTGCTAATGTCGCAAATCCCTACACAAAACGTTTACCTCAGCCAGCCTTAGCTGGTAGCCAAGAACGTACGTATTTAAGATAATTGCTCAAATTTGCTGTTTGTAGTCCAATGAACACGAGCGTCTTCTCACGTATTTTCCACAGAGCTTTTTTCTTATCGTCTGTCAGTGCAAAGTGCTGCCACATCGCCTCTAGGTCCATTGTAGGTGAGCTACTTTGTTCACAACAAACCAACTGAATAGTTTTACTTTTGTAATGAAGTACCAATGTAACAAACAAATATTTAAATACCTGCCAGCCCTAGTTTGACGCTAATGCAGATATAATGACAGAAACACAGCTCTGTAAATGCTACTCTGCCATTAATACCTACAGTAAGTTGATGATGTATGTATGTATAAATTTGGTGCTTGTGTACACTGATAGAATGAACATTTAAATGCTAAATGATTGTTAACTACACATCAGTGGAGAAAAAACACTAACAGGACTTAATTGTCTTTATTATTCTGGACATTTTGCCTTTGGATTGGTGGGAGATTGTAATAGCTGGACCAGTGTGCAGTGAAAGTGCAAGCATTTGTATATTTCCTCTGTCTATATTTATTATGCATGAAAGAAAGAGTGCTTGCTAGTGTTAGAGAGACTTATGTAGCATATCCACTGAGACAGCTGACCCACGATGACATGTACGTGTGTGTGTTTTCGACCATGGTAAATGCATTTCCCTCCAATGAGCTTACAATGTGGGTCAGGTGGTTCGTATATGCGTGAAAGCGAAAAATAACTGAACTGCCATTGGGCTTTTGCTAAAAAGTGTGTCATCTGCGTCATACATTCACTTCTCCCACTGTTCACAATGGACACGTGTGAGCCCAGACATACTGTACACACACACATACGCACACACACACATAGATAAGACTGCAAGTCTTTCCCAGATGGCAACCCTTTAAACCAGCAGATTAAAGATCCGATTAATTTACCATACATATATTTTGACTGCAGCTTGGTATCAAAGCAGCACAGCTTGACATGGAAGGTGGCATTTTGTCATATTGTAGAGATGTTAAATAACCAGGATGTGACTGCTTGTGTGTGTGCTGTGTCCACGTCAGACAGTGTGTTTTGCCATTTTGCCACCAGATTATTAGGCAAAGGGGCTATAAAAACAAAGAAAGGTTTTATAACACATTTTTTATGTGATGTAAAACTTCATCAGTTTATTGTCAATGGTTCAACTTTATCTACTGGGTGAGAAAAAGGACACGATCCAGCTTGATTGGACACGTAGATGATGAGCTTGATGATATTCAGTTATTGTCTAGATTCTTGACAGACGCTACATTTGAGAGAGTTTCTGCAGTTTGGGAGTGTGTGTCCCTAGACTTATATCTATCTATATCTATATCTGAAGCGAAGCATTTGAGTCAAGAGCTCACAGTTGCTGCTCTGTGTAACTGTACGGCAGCAATTTCTGCTCTTTTGACTTTGCCTGCTATGACACGTCCAATTTTCCTGTCTCCGGAAATTTGATTGATGGGCACTAAAACACTTTGAGTTTATCATGGCGAGAACTATTGTATATTTATGAGTTTTAGTTTCATCCAGCACTGTAGTCAGTTGTGAGTGTTGAATCGCTGCAAGAACATCCTGAGTCTTTCTCTGTGGAGTTTGCATGTTCTTGCCTGTGTGGGTTTGCTCCATCTTTGTGTTAGCCATGTGATAAACTGATGAGCCTGCCTCTTATCCCAATGAATGCAAGGATGGACTCCAGGATCTGCAACCACACGCAGGGTAAGCGGGTACACAGAGAGCAAAAGCGGCACAAGGCCGAATTGTTCAACAAAGTCTTCGTTCGTATTCAATATTGAATTCACTGAATAATAAATTTTTGAATTGCACTTTGCACAAAATGTGAGGTCATGAAGAAAAAGAAGCTCGTTGAGGACAGAACAAGCGCAAGGACGTTGATGAATGCTGCATCAGTAAAAACACTTTTCTAAGCTCTGTCAATAAATGTGGTTTGGAATCAGCATTGACCACTTAAAACTTAGTCAGACTCATTACGTCAGATGCTTTATAAAAGAGAGCAGCACGTTAAGGAGAAGGACAGGCAGTGTGACCTTTATACTTAGTATAAAGAAGTTCTCCGTGGACCTCATATTCATCGTCAATCGGAGTAAAACTGCATTTTATGACACACAATCATAAACAACAAACTTATCTGATTAGTATATTAGATTAGAATATGAAATATGCGGATGATTTATTAATCAAACTGAAGGACAATTGAATACAGAAATATAGAGGAGACCTTTTTTTTTGCACCTTAACTGTGCCACTCCTTAAAATACATATAACACTAAAGTCTTCTTCCCAATGGCAAACTGGATTCTGGTGTAAATGTGTCAGAATTGATTTTTGCACATTCAAAGGCCTTCAGTGCCTCCACAAATATTTAGTTAATACCTAGCAAAGTCATGTAAGCCTTTTTAATCCCCCTAAATCATCTGCTTGCTGTTAATATTGAAGCTTTTGTTGCTAATTTGTTTTTAGAACAACACACCTAAAAGTGTGAAACGTGCATCAGAAGAAATCCATATTATGGCACCAAATTCTGCTTGTTTGTGATGGAATGATGAAGTTGATGAAATGGTGATGACATTAGATGAATGTGAATGTACCATTCTATTACATCCATCTTGGCTATCAAATCCCATCATAGTCTGAGTATTTCTGTACTCATTCCCCTCAAATCCTTCTCCAAATCTCTATCAGGGACACGCCTGCCTCAGTTTGCTATGACAGGAGACCTAATCCTTTCTGGCTGCCTTTGCTTTGGTCAGAACACAGACAGGAAATGAAATGTGTCAGTCACGGTCACCTGGCTGTCCAAAATGTCACACGTGTCATCTCGTTGTCTTGTTCCACGAGGCCTCATTGTCAGAAATGAGACGGTTTCCTTCCAGTTGTTGAGGTCAGGCAGAGCTCTCATGTTCAATTTGTATCTTAATCCTAATGTCATGATTGAAACGTTTGAGCTTCTTGTTCTTGTTCAGTGTAAACTGGTGCAGACAAGTCGAGCAAAACCATAATGCCTTGAAGTATCAGGCTGAATGTTATGTGCATGTAGGACATATAACAATAATAATAATAATAATACATTCAATTTATATAGTGCTTTTCTAAGTACAATATAATGCTTTCACCCTGATATCTATTAACAATCATAAAGTCATCAATATGGAATTCCAGACTTTAGTTTGTTGTCCTGTTGTTTGGGAAAGCATTATATCTATTCTTGAAATAACACTGGGAAGACTGAAGCTGTCTACTTTTAGAATATAGTCTCTCTAAAAATAGATGACATGTAGGTAGATCTCAGTTCTCTGTATTTTCAGGTCAAGAAAGTTGGTCGATATTTGGTTGATGCTATCTATTTGTCTGCTGTACAAACATATTTTTATGGCATAAACATCTTGCATTCACAGTTAAACTGACCGTCCATCTTAATTAGCTTCATGTCATGGCTGTTCCCATTTACTGTCTGTAGGTATTGGTTCTGAGAAAAGGAACTAATAACTCTTTAATTGTAACATAAAAGCACTAGGTGGTGTGTGTTATAATTGTCTTTCATAGTGTGATGGTGGTTAATACACACTCCATTTAATGAAAATGTCGACAGTTTTGCAAAGTGGCTCGTTGATTGTGTTATTCAGGACACAAATGAATACTGATTGTGGAAGAAAAAAGAAATCACAGCCCCCAAAACATGGAAAAGAAAGAAAACTGGAGCAAAGTCCATCCTGGTTTGCAGGACCAAATCCCACCTCGTTTTCTCTCAGTTAGAGCCCACTCCTGAGGATTGATTGGTCCGCTGAAAAGCCAAAACACTCTGAAGCAGAGAGCTGCATTCACTGTTTCAACCCAGTGGTGAGCGTCTCCTTTAGATCTACGAGGTGAACGAGTTTGGGAAAACGCCTCGCCGCTTGTGTAGTGTAAACACTGCAGGCCGAAGGTTTTGTTTTTCACTTAGGAAGTTGGGGAAGCAGATTTTCTAAACTCTAATTATGATATAACGAAACATAATTAAACCAGGTTTTATGGTTCACTGTCTTTTTGTCAATTAGTGGATCCAGAAATTCTGTATTTTTGTAAATGATGGGAAGGCTTTATGGGTCCACTTGCGTCCTAGGGAACCGAGACCCGAATTGACACCGGAGTTGGACTGGGTTGGAATTATGTTCACTCTCATCAGGTCAGATGGGGTCCCCAAGCTATTGCTTCAGATCTCGTACCTGAGTGTCATCATCACTTATGCATGAGTGGATCCAAGCAGACTCAGCTCTGACCACATGCTGCGTCACAGTCACCACAGAGGAAAATGCTTTTTGAAGTGAGATGGAATGAACGCATGAATGGGTGAATGAAAGGTTTTCTTTACGCTTTTTTTGAAAATTTGTTGTGTTTGGGTAGCTTTTCTGCAGGTCTGTTTCGCATCAGAGCCAAATATTTTAACATGAGGACGTCAATGAGGGTTTAAAGAGCAGATAACAAGCAATTTGAAGCCATCAAGCAAAACCTTAACCCCTCTAAATATCATTTTAATTGAGCAATACCTTTCCTTGAGACACATATTTGAAGAAGAAGATTTTGCTATCTCAAATCCCTAAATTCACTGCCTTCTTTGTATCATTAGAGGGAGGCTGGAATCTTGCGGGCTTTAGCAAATGACTCTTAAAGCACTTCCTCACTTCATCACTCAGCCATGATGGTTGCTGCTTGATATGTAGCTTTAGGGCTGCTTTCATATCCAGAAATAAATGAGGACACTGAATATTCCCTGTTCATTTGATTTTGAATGAAAAGGGGGCCATTTTCTGGTTCTATGGAGTAATAAAATTGACTCATTTGAGGAATGTGATGTCTATATCTGTCTGTGTATTAATTTTTATGTCAACCCATTTGAGATAAGCAGGTTTGTGAGGTGTTTGTACTCTGGCTGTGCAAATATGGACAGATGTCATTTTGAACAGTGTATAGGCTTATATGAATGCCATGTTTGTAAGTCATTGTGATTTGTTTTGTATGCGTATCCCTATAAGCTCCATTGATTTAGCCAAAAAAAGACAATTTGCCAATTTGCCTTGTTGCTGTCTTTAATGGAAACTATGCTGCACAACCTGACCAATTAATCATCATTCGGAAATGCGACATTCAGACCTCTGCTGCGTGTTTGTAGGTTTTCCTCCCTATGCTCTGTGTCTCTGTATTCAGCTGTCTGTTGTCTGTGTCCCTGGTTCGGGAATTGACTGGTTTACAAAGAGATCGGCTTGTAGGCAGAGCCCTGTTTGAAAGCATTGTGCTCTTTTTGTTCAATAAATCGAAGGCTGTGCCCAGCCAAAAAGCCTCCCTAATTTGCTGTAACGCTCTCTGATCTAAGCAGTGCGAGGGTAAAAGAGCCACAATCAAGAGAGGCACTACAGTCAAAATCCAACAAGATTTATCCAATTTCATTTGATTTGCCACATTAATGTTTATTCAGATATAGTAGAGCATTAAATATCATTTGTGTGAAGTATTCCCATATATACAGTACTATAGACTCTTTCATATCATATGTCCAAGAGTTTGAATCAAGTCAGCCATTCATCCATTCACACTTTTGCCTCTTCGGTACAGTGTGTAAGTGCCTGATGTTAATTGTCTAAACAATTATTTCCTCGTGCTCGATGTGATCTGAAGAGACTGAAACCCTGAAGTGCAGGCAGTGTTCTTCTCCTCCTTTTTTGGCTTTCTGCTCCCTCTCCATCAAGTGTTTATTTGTTAGTAGCTGAGTTTTGGTGAAAGGAGGGCCTTGGGTGTCAAGTGCTCGAGTGGTGCAGTGAAAGACTCGGGCACAGTCGAGGGCTTTTAATGTCCTGGCAGGTCTGTGGGGTGATTGGCTGACTCGACTACTTGGCAGCCAACGCCTTTTCATTTTTAATTTCTGCTCTTTTCATGTTTCTTCTTCTTCTGCCTTTTCTTGTTTTTACCCAAGTTTCATTGTCAGCTCCTCTTTAATCCGGTCAGTTTCCCACTCCCATCTTTTACCCTCCTCTTTTTTTTCCCCACATTCCCTTCATCTCTCCTCTGTATACTTTTCCCACTGTCCACTCTATCTGTCTGTTTTTTTCTCCCTCGTATTTATGTCAGTCATGCTGGATGTGTCTCGCTGCCAGCTGCTCCATGTCTCTGCCCTTATGCCTGATGTTATTGATGTCTTGTCCAGACAAAAGACTCCTACGCTGGGCTTGAAGCCAGCCAGGTTATCCCCTCTCTTTCTCTGCTTCCCTTGAGGTTTCAGATTCACGAGTGACAAATCTCTTTAAAAAAACAAAAAAACAACCTTTCTGGTTACCATGGAAACCACTACTACGGGATGTTGACATGAACTCTTGGGTCAAATTCTAGGGTTATACAGGAATGGAGGACATTTTTGCCTGATTATTCAGCTTTTAGCGTCACTGGTTAAAAAGGAATTTAAGAGCCACAGCTGTGATCTCCATTGACCCCACTGCAACCACCAAACGGTCCATCATTACAAATACCTATCATAGTAGCAGTATTATTATTAGAGGTTCTAGTCAGGAAATGTTTATATAAGCATATAAGTATATTTATATCTAGAGTATTCAGTTTGAAACTGTAACAAAGCTACAAATAAAGGATCTTTGATTTGATTAATTTACAAAAAGATGATATTGTATTCAAAATACAATATATAGGTGACACAATTATAGAACGAAGATTGCGAAAGATACTTGACGTTTGAGGCTACCATTGTCAGTATTTAAAAGGAAAAAAAAAGATAATGATATATGGGCCTTTTTGGGTTAAAGAAGACAAAATAAATTGGTGAAAGAGCAAAGTAGCAATAAATATAACAGTCGGATTTGAACTGAACCTCTCTAAAATGAGATTATAAATACATTAATTATGAATTAATGCAAAATTAGTAAAAATAAGATAATAATAATAAGCAAGTACCAGCCATAGATATATTGTTTATCTAACTTTAAAGCTGCTTAAGAGGACATTAAAGGTAATGCTAGAGTGGTGTGCCCGCTATGTGATTATGACAACTCTTTACAAGGTCAACAGCGGTCACTTATCCACTTATCCTCGTGTCGGGAGAGTTAGGATTGGGTTGACAGAGTTTGGAAACAATCCACCAGCCTGGGTGGAGAGTGGAGGAGAGAGGATTTGTCTCCTATGGTGATGGAGGTAATGGAGGAGAAAGGAGGAGAGGGATGGGGTAAGAGGTGCATCTGAGGTAGGATAGAAACGACAAAAAGAGGGAAAGTGGTCGGAGGGAGAGCAGGGGTTCCTCTCTGTGTGAGAGAGAGAGAGGGAGAGATCTGCATTGTGGCCCAAAGCTGAATGCTGCCTTTATGAGCAATAGTTAAATGGACTCTGAGGCAGGGGTGAGTCCCTGTAACCATAGTAACTTCACAGGAGCCCTGTGACAGAGGGATAATAGAGCGAGAGAGGAGTTCCTTTTCTCTCCTTTACCCCTCCCTCTCTTGCACTCTCTCTCTCTCTCCCTCTCTCTCACTTGTTCTCACTTCCACTCCTCCCTTGGCGAGTTTGTTGGATCCTCGCATCTTATGGGATTTTCCTCGACTCAGCCGGCCTGTTTTCTTTTTTCTTTCTTTCTTTTTTTTTTTTTGCGCGTCCCTCTCTTGTCCGCTTACAAGTTTGAATCCCAGCCCGGCACAGGGCTGCTCCAGACAACTGTTGCCATAATTGCTCGTTGTTATCATTCTGAGGCACTTTTATGGACTGTAAGAAGTATCTGAAGGCTTTATTTTCGTGCATCCAGACGGCTGTTTTGTGCTGGCGCAGAGCGAGCGATGTGCTCCAAAGGCACTGTCTCAGCCCGTGATTCCTTTGTCTACATTTCAGAGGCTGTGCTGTCAAACCATGGTGCTGCCCCTGAGACCAGTCGCCCTGAGAATATGCAATGCTTAACAGTGAGTATCAAACTACCTTATTTACTACGTGTGTGTGTGTGTGTGTGTGTTTGCCTTTTTCTTCCCTGTGTGTGTTTGTATATATACATATGTGGGTTTTAGGTGAACTTCTGCAAATCTGTTTTCTCTCTTCACTCAGATAATTGTTTTTGGAAGTTTCATGGAGTGTGTGGATGTATTGTAGGTGTGTACATGCTGACTGGGCATGCAGTAAATATACATTAAACCCTTTGCTATAATTGGTTTGTGGAAGTTTGTGTGCGTTTTTCTCTGATCATGGCACTTTTTGTGCCTTTCTATGTGTGTACAAGCATGCTTTTATTTATTCATTATTTGCCTGTGCGTGCACACAGAATGCATAGGCTTATACTTAATAAATTAGAAGTAGCTGACCCGTGACATCGCACCATGTCCAACTTGCTCATCATGCATAAACATGCCTTCAGTAAGATATGGACTGCATGCATTCCATGTTACACATTCTCAGCAACCATAGCAACTAATTGAATCATGCGTTTAGAGCTTTGAGCGGTGACTGCAGCAGTATGTCAGTGCTTGAAAGACAATATTTGTCAAAATGCTGGCATGCAAGTGAGTCACATTTGGAGCGGGATGATGGTTTGTCCTGAGAGACAAAGAAAAATGTGCGTATTGTTGAATGTGAAGTCAATTTTCTGCGTGTTTTCATGGAGACAAAAAATCTGTCCGCCCCTCTTCTCCTTCACGCCTTCAATTGGTCTTAGTTTTTCTCACGTTGTGCATATTTCACTTTAAAACTCTCACAAGTCCATTTGCTCAAGTTCTACTTAGCTGTGTGCACAGTTACCATTCACAAATTAAAAATTAACGAGGGCGACCACTTAAACCACTTTCAGAGACACAGGAGGAAGATTGATGTTGCTTTTACCCATTTTACAGCAGAGGCTAGGAAAAGGTGATAAGTCAGGTGAGTATTTACGAAACACAGAGTGAAACAGAAAACAGAAATATATTTTTATGCAAATGAACCCCAGTCAGCAAACTGTAGGTTGTAACCTATTAGAGACCCACACGTGGCAAATATGTGTGTGTAAGCTTGAATCCCTGGGTTTGGTCTATGAAAGTTAAAGAAGCCTGCGTTTAGTCTCCCTGTTCTCACTGGATCAATGAACCGTGTACTTGTATCACATCAGAACTGCTGTTACTGCACATCAGCTGCTCGACTAAAGCGTTTTTTCTTTTTTGCTGACCCAAAGAAATCAACATGCAAATAACTGGAGTTACAAGGTTCTCTTCTAAATGTGAACTGACTGACTGGCAGTTGATTTGTGTAATTTTGCCACAATAAGCTGATTGATTTGTGGGAAAGCGTCGTCCATTCTTGCTTACCCATAATTTTTTTAGACAGGGCTGTAAAAATGCGGCGATCAGTGTTGAATGTGACACATTGCTCCATAACACAAACAAAATTTTAACAAAATGAATGCAATTACTTCTTTCTCACCGCTGTATGTTGCCTCCTTTTATTTTCCCTTGCATTGTCATTGAAAGATGCTGAAGTAATCTGTTTTAATTTTATACAGAACAGCAAAAATATAGACACTCACATATATGCTCACACACTGTTGACAGGCGAGTGATTCTGATTTGTTTATTTGAGACATTTGAACCTTCCTTAATATAGCTGCTGTTACATATTACAGTCATGGAGATTTTTGTAAGTTTATTAATACCAAACTCAGACTACAGACCTGTAAATTCATGTCTTGAGGACGATGTGGTATGCACATTGCACAACTGAGTGCAGACAAGGTACACAAATGACACAATCTCTCACCTGGGAGGAGATCATGTCTGAAATCGATACTCAGGAAACCTTATGGGAGAAGTTAAATTGTGAAAGAAGGCTCGGTGATTTGCCAATATGGACCCAAACAATCCGCAGCTGCATGCTGTTTATGTACAGTGTGCATTATTTTGTGCAGAAAGCAGGGAAAAAAAACAAGCAGAAAGCCATAATGTTATGTTTTGTGGCTTCTGCCTGCTGTCATGTTCTCATTTGCTATTTTTAATTGGTGTTCAAGATCCAATCAAACCAGAAACCCATCTCAAATTTTCCGGCGATAACTTCAAACGTGCTTGAAAGCCGCGGTGCATCTGGGACGGCTACAAGACTGGGTCGGGACCTTTTTCTGAAATACTCAGACGTAATTAAAACTGTCATGATGAGCAGGAGCAGTGATTTGGCTCCAGTCTGAGTTTTTTTTTCCCAGATCAGAAACGTTTGTTTGGGACTGGAGAATTAGAGCCAATATCTTGTAGTCTGAACTTGGCAAGAAGCCACAGAGGAGTAAATCCTCCTTCACAGCAAACCTTGCAGGATGTAACATTCAGAACCAATGATGTGATCCTATCTCAGGTGTTACACTGGAGCTAAAAATCACCTGGGAAAAGACAGCCAGCAAATGTGGAGTACTGCATCCTCCTTTTGCTGGTATTTCAGCGATGCCTAACACATTGTATTGGCACGTATCGACTGTGCTTTGCTGCAGTGTGCCGCACTCAAACTTCTTGCACTCAGATGATATTTTTCTGTTCATTTATTGTTATTGTCACCAAACAGACCAC
>OMOW01102412.1:0-10050 GCA_900312555.1 Lamprogrammus exutus | reverse complement strand
GCGGGTAGGCATGCCGCAGCGTTTTATATGGCTCTTGTTCTTTGCCTTTGATGACACTGTTTAGAATAGGAAATATCTAATAAGTCAAGTATTCTGTCTAATGTGCTGCCAGTGGGTTTAATATTTGCCTGGAGGTCTTGAAACACTATCTCCGCCACAGCAATACATTTAAAATTCTCATGGAGTGGGAGGGAGAGAGAGAGGGTGCGAGGAGGCAGCTCAGAGTATCTGCTGTAATTGCAACCATGTGCATGTTGGAGCAGATGGTTGTGGGATAAGAAGGGACACACCTTGGGTCTTCCTCTGTCCCTGTTTCTCTTCTCAGTTTTTCAATTCATTCTAATCGTGTTTCAACAGAAACTCAGTAATTAATTGAAACTGACGTAACATTCGTTAACATGAGCGGAAACACAACTAAACATGTGGGGGAAAGGCTGTAATAATGGGGGGACTGCGTTGGACATGTTACTGGAGATGATGGTGATGAACAGCCACAGGTCTCTGATGACACACCTGAAAAGTCTGTGCTGTTACGGGAGTGTTTGAGTGATGTGGAGCAGTGGTAGAATAAACTTGGGATAATCTTATGTTTTTGTGTGCCCTCCTTCGCTTTTTCAATATTTTTGTCTGTCAATGTATATACTATATGCGAGAAAAAACAAAAGCTTCTGTGAGGCACTTTAATTGGTGTTTTCTATCTAAGCATGGGACGTTTTTGATAAGTAATCACTTCTGTTTTATTCCAGCATGTTTGGGTTTTTTTCACTGACCCACTTGTGTCAGTTGTACAAAACATCTCCAGTAATGTATTATTTGGTAGGTAGCTTTTAGTTTTATATGTCTTTCTCATTTCTGTCGCGTGGGAACAAGTGGCGGCCCCCTTTAGGATCATGAGGATGGCATGCCTTGGTAGCAAAATAAAAATGCCTGTTTTCATTGTCGTTTGAAACCCAGCAACCTACTAACATTGATTTATATCATCTGTCACTGAAAGCTTTTTGTTCGCCACAACGGCTGGAACTCTCCCGACATCCGTTACTTTGAGCCAAGCATAAAAACTCAGCCACTTTATACACAATACCACAGTTACTGCACGAAACAGTTTGATTTGTTGGGGTGAGGCCCTTTTTAAGGCTCCTTACAATATTGCAAGAAGTGCAAAATGATTTTAAGACCACAGAAAAAGTCCCAGAGCATCCCTTTAATGTTTCTGACTGTGGCTATATGATGCTCTCCTTCTTTGGTCAATTTGTCCATGGTTTCAATCAAGCGGATTATTTAGTTTGTGTCTGATTCCAAACAAGAAACAAACTTTTAAAAACTCTTATCCCCTTATATTCGATGATCCGATCCCTCTCTATAATGTTAACAAAGCAGAAAGCATCTTGCTTTGTTTCAAGATAAAGCTATTTATTTTCATGCAAATTGCATTCTCATGTTCATCTTATTTAAGATCTTATGCGTTTGTTCTGTGTGATTGTGTGTGTGCGTGCACTTGTTCGTGCACATATGTGGTTGGGAGGGAGGGTTTGAGAGGGGACATAGAGGGGGTGACAGGTGTTTATAGTTAGTAATTGTGTGTATTCACAGGTGCGTTTGAATAGTCCTGAAGTTTGTGTTGGCTATTTAGATAGTTGTTGTTTTTTTTAAACTAATTTGCTGAAACCAAATTACAAATTACATTTTCTATCATTTTCACAGTTACATTGTGTTCAAACTTCAGTGGCTACCACCTTGTGCACACAATAGGTACCAGTACATTCTTATCAGAAACTCAGGGCCACAAGTTTTTTGCTGCAACTTTGCCTGGTCAGTAATACTGTTTTGCTTTAGAACACACTATGCCTATAAAAACAGCAAGCAAAGCACTTTTTGACAGGTTCTTTCTCACATTTCCTTCAATGTAAAAATGATTCTGATGATTAAAAAATTATAAAAATGTGTGATTGCAGCCTTAAATTTCAATGTTTCTGTTACCTCTCCACAGGTGCATCACCATGAGCAGAAGCGTGGTTGCCGAGACACTGTGGTGGGTGGTGACTCCTCATCTCGCCACAGTGGGACTGGGCAAGACAGTGGCTTTGGCAGCGACAGCGCCCGTATTCGCATTGTCCAAATAGAGCAGCAGAGCGGGGCCAGCCACCATTGCATCGCTAGACCTTCCCACAAGTCCACCATCACCAAGAATCTCACTTTCATTCCTTTCGACATCTTTCTCACTGCTAGTAAGGTGTCTGTCATGACCTACGCTTGCTCTAGCCCCATCAAGTCCCTCCCCTTATCATCAGACCCCAGCACACCAGAGAAAAAGGACCCTGAGGATAAGGTAAACAAAAAGTCTGGGACATGGAATCTCTTGCATGAGTGATGGTTCCTGAATCTGTCATTTGTCCATGTGTGTATAAATATTCATACCATGAGATGGGTAATACACTATATGGGAATGTTATAGACGTGTGTATGTACAGTACAATGTATTAATATTTTGTAGCTTTTAAATAAACTTTATCATTTGCAATGACATTATGAGGTAGATGGGAGTAATCTGATCTCAATCTAACATAATGCAGTGTTTACAAGTCTCCTACAATATGTCATTGTATTAATCCTCTCAAAGGCAGAATCCATTAATTTTACAGATCAAATTCAGCTTGCTAGTCATGGAAAACCAACTCTTATGATATTACAACAGTTACCTCCAACACAACCAGTTACAGGTTCGAAAACTAAAGTCCTCCTTAGTTTAGTACATATTAGTTAAATTAATGATGAATGAATAATTCATTTTGCCTCACATTTACACCTATTGGGCACTTGTCTTGGTAATATAAATAGATATTTTCTCCAAGCTGGTAGCAATCCACAAACTGTATATAGCATCAATAGGTTAAATTAGTGGTTGGCTAAACACCAGCATACAGACGTGGCTAAAAGTTTTGGTGCCATTCCCATAAATTAGAAAGAAAATCAAAATTTACACTGAAATAACTTGAAACTGACCAAGTAATTGGCATCCACCATTCTTTATTCCATATGTAATATAACTGACACTTTGCTTTTGAATTTTGATGTAACATATTATTTTAAATGATAAAACAAATTAAAATGGACTGGACAAAATTATTATATATATATATAGAGGTGATAATAAATAATTGGATTGTAGTAATATTTCAAGCAGACTATTTTCTTTAATTAGTATCACAGGTGTCATTCAGCCTATTCCAATAGAGAAAAGTTCTCCCTGTGCTGTTTGGTATCATTGTGTGCACCACACTGAACATGGACAAGAGACAGAAAAGCTACAGAAAGCACTTGATTGCAGTGATTGCCTCAAAAGGGGGTGCTACAAAATATTAGGTTAAGGGTCCCATTAATTTTTTTCTGGCCATTTTCATTTGTTTTATTTTTTTAAATAATGTTACATTGGAAATCACAAGCAAAGTGTCAATTCTATTAAATATGGAATAAAGACTGGTGGATGCCAATTATTTTTATCATTTGCAATTTATTTCAGAGAAAATTGTGTTGTTTTTTTGTAGGAACGGCACCAAAACTTTTAGCCACGTCTGTATGCTGGTGTTCAATCAGTAAGTGAACCTATTGATGCTATATACAGTTTGCGGATTACTACCACAGTTTGGAGAAAATGTATATTTATATTAACAAAACAAGACAAGTGCTCAATAGGTGTAAATATGAGCCAAAATGTATTATTTATTCATCATTCATTAAACTAAAATGTTAAATGTTAAACTAAAAGAGTGTGATACTGTGGAGTCAGAGTGGATGGAAACACCAACGTTTCTAGGATCTTGTTGAATCCTTGCCTCAAAGAATTGTATTGTTTTTGGTGGTAAAATAAGGCTCTACACTGTGCTAAACATATGTACTTAATAAATTGGTCACTTAATATATATTGTCAATCAGTGCAATTGATGATCCCACTGCATTTTCATTAGGTGGGGAAGAGTGCCCTCAACCAGCCTGAGGTACTGTGTGACTCCCCTCCAGCATCAACTTCCCCAACTCCAGATCCAGCTCCAGTTGTCCAGGGCTCTCTGGCTGGCCTGACCGCGGAGGACCTCCTCAACAGCAACACCTCCCAGCCAGCTTCGCCGTTGCTGAGAGGCAGCCTGCACACTCTGGATGGCACCCCCATGCGCTCCTCGGCTCGCCATGCGCTGGGTGTGACCATAGTGAGACAGCCGGGGAGGAGAGGACCTGGAGACCAGGTGCTGGAACCCCTTCTTTTTCTTCAGGTGACGCAGCCCTCTGCCCTGCTTAGCTGCCACCACCGCAAGCAGAGGATGGAGCTGTCTGTGTTTAACGTGGCATTACGTGGAGTTGCCTCTGACTACAAGTGCCAAGGTGAGAGAGAAAAGGCTGGGAGAACAACGAAGTTTAGGTGGGGAAGATATATACTGGACAAATCTTGGTTAGTGTAACAGGAAATTGGTGGGTTTTAATGGTTAAGATCCAGACCATATTTGGGGATGAAAGAAGAAATATTCAATAAAAAGACAATAGATAATAGAAATATGTAGTAAATATGAAATCATCACGTTATCTATGTGGGACTTTTCTTTTTCTCCTATGTGTTTCTCTGTATCTGTCCTTTTTCACTATCACTCCTTTTTCTGCATCTTGCCTTTGTTATCGTTTTTGAATTTCTTGATCTCTTGATCTTTGTCCCTCTGCTCAGATACAGGAAAGACTCTGCCGGAGACTTCGGATTACAATGTGTTATGGCTACAGACGATAGCTGGAGAGGCAGACAGTAAAACAGGGATTCCTCCTCCTCTGCTCTCCCTGCAGATCAAAGATTTCCTCAATGGAACCGGTAGGAACCACACACACACACACACACACACACAGGTACCTCAATCCCTAAACTCATACTCAGAAAGTGCATAGATACATTGAAATAGATGCACACATGCTGTCCACACATGCAACTTATGCACACTCACGCCAACACGCTCATTTATTATTTTAAATCATCCGTTTCACATTTAATCCCATGTCGGGATATGTTCACTACTGTGAAGCAGTAAGGAGCATGCACGTATACACACACATATGGAAAACACATACCAGAGGTAAACATAAAAGGCTTTGTTTTTGTTGTATGTGTAGATGATGAGCTGTGTGAGCGGCTTTTTTTTCACTGCAGGATAAGGCAGGAGAGTTATTTATGTAGCACATTTCATACACAAGCTCCTGCGGATTTGTGTGTGCGTGTGTGTAATAGAGAGAGGGAGAGGCTCTTGTGTATTTGCCTTTCACATGGATCAGTATTTTATTTTTAGACTAATATGATATCCATATGCTCAGCTTTAAGGTGAGGTTGTTGACCTAAAGGTGTGGTTGACAGCTTTCCCAAACAGAACTGCAATGAATAAAAGCGTGAGTGGGCTTTTGAATGTATGAGTGTGTGTAACCTTCTTATCCCTGTGAGGTTTTCTTGAAGTGTGTAGGCACAGGACATCCTTCAGAGTTGAGAGTTTAGCTCCCTGAACACACCAGACCACATGCTGCAAATACACAACACATACACTCAGTAATAGCCAACCATAGAGAGAAGAGCTCCAGGCTGGGCCGTAGGTGTTATTGATGGTGTCTTGGGGAAGAATATTGCCCTGTCGCCCACACGCAGCCCTTCCTGCTGTCAGTGGAAAGCCTTGAGTTTCTCTGTCCACCTGGAAACACATACCATAACACAATGCAGTTCTCTGTCCACCACAGCACTCGCACAATATATTCACACAACAACAGCAATCTACCACTCTGCTCGCTCTACATGATGCCAGCAGTCAAATTACAGTGACTGTATGATACATGAAGTACATCACAGGTTCAGTCAGGCTCTTGGTCATTTTGAGCTTTTATGGTAAAAAAAACTATTCCCTTCTGAATCCAGAGGCAGGTTTGTGTAGTTAGTAGAGAGGCCATCTTTCAATATAATTGTAGAGAGTCATTCCTGACCAGTGAGCTCCCTTTGGGGGTCTCAAAACATAGTGGATGTTAGTAGAAATGTTGATGTTTCTCTTGAATATAAAATATTGTATAGCAGATTTAGCTGCAGTTGCTGTATTTTTGACATAGAATAGGCATCATTTGGAATTTAAATGAAATGATAATGATATTGATTATTTGCAGTCTAATCTGTAAATATAATGAATGTATGTGTTATTCTACAGCATTGCTGTGCAATTACTTTCAGGTGTTTCATTTGATCTATGAAAGAGCTGAGTTATCCTTGCCTCGATAGGATGACTTCAATCATAATCACTCACAGTAATTCTCCTGCGCTCACACGCACACACGCAAACACGCACACACGCACACAAATGTCTTAGACAGGATTCAGGCTCAGTGTGAGGTTGCCCCAGGTCAGACTCTGTTGGAAATATCTAGAATTGACCACACATGCTACCGGTTCCCCTGCGCCCACAAGGTCTCTCTCTGACACACACACACACACAAACATATTCTAAACCATGTATTGTGTTGTTAGATGAGTCCTTAGCTGTTCAGGAATGGGGGAGCAAATGAAGGAGGTACAAATAGCAAGAGAATCAAAGTGTACTGATACTGAGTTGTTTTTGTTTGTGTAATACAATTGACAGTACAAAGTGAGAAATTGCAAATAGGCAAGAGTGCCGAGGTTTTGTTCAGTGTAAGCCTGATATGACCTAAGTTAATATATGGATAGTATATGGAATCAAACAATACAGGAGGGGATGGAGGAGAAAGGGTTTTATTTTATTTTTAAACTCTTTCACTGATATTTTATTTGCATCTGCAAGTTTTTACATGTCTGTCACTATTTGTGTGTAAGATAAGCCTTTATTTGTCCCACGATGGGAAAATTCCCCACACAATTTGTGTGTGTGTGTGTGTGTGTGTGTGTGTGTGTGTGTGTGGCAGCAGCCCTACTTTGATTGGTCAACGCTTCACATTTGATCTATTTCAATGAGGCGCAAACAGAGAGCAGACCTCCACGTGGCCATGTCTTGCTTTGTGTTTACAGCAATATGCTCGCAATTTCAGCAGCATTTACTCTGCAAGACCAATCAAAGCTGCCTTCCCAAGGATGCAGAGTGGGAAACACTTGTAACATGTGTACTGTAAGCTGGATGGGGTTTCAGCACTGACCCTCACTCAACAACTGACTGCTCATCACACACATTCACAGTCATATAAACAAGTACAAATGCACACACTTCCAGGAGGCCAGTTTCTTTAGAGCGTGGAGGGTTCAAGGAGTGACCAGTAATCACACACACACACCTCTTTTCCTCCTTCTTCATCTCTCCTACTGAGTTCCAGTCTTGGAGAGGGTCAATGAGTGAGTCCAGAGATGTAACTACTACCACTTGGAGAAGAGAGCAATCAGCCTTCCCTCTATAGAGAGGCAGCAGGTGATAGATTAGCTAGAACAAATTGGAACCATTACTCTCCTGTGTTCCTGGATCCCATCAAGCTATGGGATTGCAGAAATGTTGTCAGTTACTGTATACAAGCCTGTGCCCCTCCGAACCATCCAGAACCACTCTAATTTGAGTCAGATGGCATCTGAGCCACGTGTCACTGGCCTTACTTAGCATGAGGCTTTTTTGTGACAGTTGGATTCTACAGATACCTCTTGAAGAAATGATTGGTCCATACAAACACAGATTTACACACATAGGTATAGACACACACTCTTTGCATACGGGCCCTGTGAAATTGGACACATTGCCACCTGTGTGTGACACAGGCTTTCTGCTGTCAAGAGTCAAGCATGAAAGTCAGCTAGAGAAATCAAAGGTGGGTATGTTTTTGGTGCTTGCACTCATTCACTCACACACACACTCAAACACCTAACACCAGGTTCAAAGTGAGGACGGCGTCATGCATGGCTTGCCAAAAAGGCACAGCAACCTTGGTAATAAGCATATTTGATCTCCCCCACCTTTTGAGATGTATGTGTGTGTATATGTGTGTGTCAGACCTTGATCTCCCATTTTGCCCAGTGCTAATAGAGGCTGACACCTGAGAAGGCCCAGTGTATGATTTCCCCCAGCCTGTTCACATTAAGGCCTGTTCTTTAAAGGTATGTGAGCACCAACAGCACCTCTCAACCTCCAGGCTTGATGCTCTCTCCTGCCAGAGGCCTTCCCCCAGCTTAAAATAGCCATTCTTCTTATGGCTGATGCAAAGGTGCTCCCAGTAGCTCTATGTGTGTGTGTGTGTGTGTGTGTGTAAGAGAATGTACTGCTGGAAAACTCCTCTTTTCATTTCCCAGTTAATTGATGAAAGTGCCACCGTATTTCTTCCAACAATTGATATTTCCTCCCTCTTTAAAGCCTCCACGGGCTGTCCTGGCCCTCCCAAAGCTTTGCAGGTGCATTTGAATTTGTTAGTGAGTACAGTATATCTCTAGCAACTGGTAATGTTGTTCTGGTAATCTTAGTATTGTAGCTTTAAGACATGTGATGGTGTGTACAGCTGAAAGAATTCTTGATCAGAGGACTGCATTAAATCTCTTTCATTCGAAATAGGAATTTACAGCTTAGCTTGTAGCACTTGAAAGTCTGTCATGTCTTATAAATAGTTGTCTTTTCTTTTCCTGTTTTCAGGGCTTAGTTTCCTCTTTCTCTGCCACTGTAAAGTCTCAGACAGACTACTACATCAGCTCCAGAGAAACAACTTTGATAAATGACACAGATGTTCTTGGCATGTGGCCATATAACACTGAGTTGTTGTTTTATTAGAGTTTTGCAAAAGATTCATATACTGACACTGCTCTACTGCAGTAAAAATACTGATGTGTTCGATCAATTGCTGGATAAAGCCAGAGGGAAGCTGTACAGATGTGGCCCCCCTGAACATAAGGGCAAGCTGGAGACAGGGTGGATATTGCGGATCCAGTTACACTTTATCCTGCTGTCATTTGATAGTGTAAAGCTACAGAAATGTTCCCTTAAACAACCTTTAAATCTTTGACTTATAACTGATAAGTGTGTCAGTCATTTAAAATGTATTATGTGTGACACACCACTTTAGCTCCTAGAGGAAAGGATGTTGTAAACTAATACATTAGCTTTGTGTTGCACTCATACACACATTCTTTTTGCCATTTCTAATAAATATTCACAGTGAGTCTTGGACATACAACCTTTTGGCAAACAGGCCATGTACATGTGTACATGTGTGTTTCTAGAGTATAAGAGCAAAAGTGGTTCATAGCTAGCCTAATAAAGCTTCCACTTGAATGCAGGAATGTTGTGCTCAGTTCAGAGAAAGAAACAACACCCATAACCATGTCCAGAGTCCTGGACTTGGGATGTCGTCTTATATACAGTATTTAGCAACATAAATCAAGGTTTTCCTCTGTTTCTCCAAATATATGATTAAATACTTTAATATTTAAATCAGTTCCCATTAGGATTTATGTGTGTGGATGTGCAATGGATGATCTCAGGCCAGCAGAGTCATGCATCTTATGGGAACAGGATGGCCTGTTGTTAGAGACTGTTTTACAACTGGGTGATCTGGGTGGAGTTGATCGTGACATCTAATTTCCCAAATATATGTGGCATAAGTGCTATATTATTAGTGACCACCAAATGTATGTTTGTGTTAGCATGTGAAACTGCAGGTATTTTCCTCATGTTTCTTTTCAGGGTGGGGGCAGAGAGGCAGAGAGGGACCTCTGGAGGCAGGACAGCCATAATCAAGACCAGGTCCTCCTGTGTGGAGAGCAGGGCAAGGCCCAGGCCCCCACCCTGGCCCTGACTGGGTGATCAGAGACAGCTTTATGTGATTAGAGACAGGGTGGGGGGGGTGCGATTAGGTAGAGGGGTGGAGTAAAAAATAAAAGACAGAAAGAGTTGAGGAAAAGAGGAGAAGCAGAACAATTGGCTGCATGAAAATGAGTGAGAGAATGAAATGAATGAAATTGGGGAGCTGAGGAACCTGGATGAGCAGCTGCACATGGGCTATTTATTCCAACACTGGAATGTTTCCTGGTGATAAGTCAACTGAGATCGGAAGAGCGTC
>OMOW01102411.1:0-15938 GCA_900312555.1 Lamprogrammus exutus | reverse complement strand
CCCGGAGCGAAATTACCGTGCTAAAAGCGGCTTGTAGTTGTGTAGTGAACCCTACTGTATGTGAGTTAGCTAGATTAGTTAACCTGAGCTGCGTCAAGAGAGTCAGAAATGGTAGCGATGTGGCTGAGTGTAAGACAGTATAACATTAACTGTAAACGTGTCTAAATAATTGTCAAAAATGCAGATTCTACGTAAATGCTCAGCGACTGCAATTCTGAGATTAAACACTTGGTGATGAATGAGAAGCTCAAGATGCCGTTCGAATATGAGGGCTTGTATTTTGTAACAACGGTGTCGCATTTCTCCTGGGTAGGTTGACACTGCAATAAGCAGAGGCAAAGCTATCGACCAGCTAATTAACTTTTAACCATCTTAATAAAGTTGTTGTCAGTTTTTGAGATCCTCTGTCATTTGGACATACATTTTTTGCTTTTTCTGTACTTTTAAGCATACATAACCTGCAGGTTGCTTTCTACAGAGACACCTCCAGTCTGTACACGCGGAAGTGACTTTGCATTTTTCGCCCATTTCAAAATGTTTATGTATCCATCTATGTCATCCAGGTCATTGGATAGCTAGCAGTGGTAGGTTAAGGCAAGTGGACTTGCTGTAGAGTGTTGATGATGTTTTGCCACTCGTCCCAGTAGCTTTTAGGTTCTAAAGGCCTGTTCCCACAGACTTCGATAAAACCGATAGGGACACATGTCAACAAGTCATTTAACTTTGTTTGAATGTATGAACCGCTTCATAATTCTTAGTTTAATAATCAGATGTGCTGCGTGTGTGACACCATGCACCTCTTGTTTATGAGCACCTAGACATTGAAACTTGATGCATGATAGATACTAAGGAGCCGAAAAAGTGGTAATTGTGAGCAATAATCAGTATCAAGAAAAATATGCATATCAATAATATCGATATCATTAAAAAAGGTAATCCGCCAGGTACCCAGCGACAATATGAAAATGATTGAATGAACTGTGTGTGTGTGTGTGTGTCACAGAGTAGTTATGTGGGCCTTTAAAAAAAAAAAAAAAAAGTTTGCACTATTTTAGCTGCATTGATAAACTCACCATAAACATACTTTTCTTTTGTTGTGTAAACTTTCCTCGGACAAAGGCAAAAATGTGCATGTGTGTGAATGGGGCTGATGCAAATTCTTTGTCATACAATTTCCTGTGCATTTTCATGTTGGACTCTGTGTGACCAGGACTTAAAGGCTTCTGAAGGCTGTGCAATATTGTGCTTTTGGAGAAAGCTAACAATCATGAGAGAATCATGATGAAAGCTTTGCTTGACTCGTCAATCCAAAACGTCCTATGTCACAGAATGAGACACATCCACAGATGGCCAATTTAGTGGTCTTTTGACCAAAGACAGCCTGTGACTGTGTCAGACGTTTAGGACCAAAATGTCACAATTCAACTGTTGGTACAACTCATGTCTATAAACAGGCATTCGTCACACAATCTGACATGCATCAGACTTAATATCAGTCTGAGACATTTAATTATACCCTTTTTGTGTGGTATACAATGAACTTACAAGATTACTCTTCTTGCACAGTTTGCAGTAGGCTTTAGAGCTAAGGTGGTGGCTATTACTGCTAGATATCTATTTCACTGTGTGCGTCTCCATTCATCGAGCAGAGATGGTGACCAGACAACTTGTAAGGGGTGGGAGAACCAGGATTCTTGAGATAAATAATTTTGAAATCGTCTCACAGATGAAGAATCGCTACTTAGTTTAAAACAAACAAACAAACAAAAATAACTGGACCGGATGTAGTGCTTGTGATTAGCTGTGGATTGTTAGCTGCCTAGTTGCTGTTGGATGGTAGCTGACATGCCCCTGCTGCTGCTTGAAAACATGGATGAAGAAGCACGCAGAGTGTATGCGGTACGTATTGTGGTAATACAAGCAACATTCAGGCACGTCTCAGTCGTCGTCACCAGGAGTTGAGCTGTGACAAAGAGGCTTGTAGCCCTATTAAATATTGTTAAAGTATCGTATCGGGAGGTCGCTGGCAATTCCCAGCCCTGCAACATATGGAGACGCCATTTGTGAAATGGTTTAAAATTCTAATACACTTTAAAATGGAGGAAATTTTTGTTTTCAGGCCACCAGCCTTTGCCCCTTTCTGTTTCAACATAAATAAGAGTACGCACTTTTAACAGATGCTGCTTGTACCATTCGCCGTTGGCTCTGCTTTGACCTGTCTGCCATCAGTATCCTGTCATAGGCCTACACCCTGAAAGTGTGAGCATGCAGCTTAGAGGGCAGACCCATCCACACAATAATAATGCAGTGTGGGCACAGCCAGAAATGGGGTCCTGGCTGCATCTGGTCCTGGTGCAGGTTTTCAGATGCTCTTCCTGTCTATGAATGGTCTTCAGTCAGGGTACCTGTACTGCTTCAGGAGCCACAGCCAATAATATAACCATGCCTCCATGTTAATGGCTTCATTATATCTTTTCTATTATTATAGCGTCATCAGTGCCCATGATGTCCTGTAGGTCCTGTTCCTTCACATTATAGGATAACATCACATTATCGCGTTCCACCACTTTAATAAGTTGTAGCCATGAGGTAATGATTTTGTGACCACAACTTATTGATATTGTTCTCTCGCATTAATTTCACGTGGCTATGTGTCCTTTTTATTAACAAAGGATGTCACCTCTCCTTCTGTATTTCTGTGCTTAAAATTACAATCTTACATGGCTAATTGTATGGAGAACAGGCAAAGAAACAACCTTTTCAGGCTGTTGTGCCCCAGCATGGCTGCTAATGACTATCGCCAGAGGATGATGAGTGACGCTGCATTTAAGAACTTCATTGTTATTGCTATGAATGTTTCTCTGTGTTTTAGATGACGGGTCTGGACATTGAGAAGGACCAGATCATTGAAATGGCGTGCATTATCACAGACTCTGAGCTGAATGTTTTGGCTGAGGTAATATAAAAGAGGAAAAGTCTTATGTCTCCCATTTGCGTTTTGAGTTACACTAGTCTCTTTTTGGATAACAGGGGCCCAACCTGATAATAAATCAGTCGGATGAGCTGCTGGATGGAATGTCAGACTGGTGTAAAGAGCATCATGGCAAGGTAAGCTGTATTTGTCAGTGCTTGGAAGAGGTAAATTAACACTAAGTGACCAAAAGTGGAAAATAGACAGGTTGCTCATCATCAACATCAACCTTTATTTATCCAGCTAAGTCTCTTTGAAGAATGAAATCCCTTTTGTAAGGGAGACCGTGACAAGATAGCATGGCATTAAACTTTATTACAAATACAAATAACCACCACCAGGTAAAATACTGCGAAGTGCAGAAAAGATGGAACATTAAAGCAGTGAAATTCAAAATACATAAACAATGTAAGTCATTAGAACCATAAAACACATAAAGGAAGACAAATCAATGGCTAAATACATAAACAGATTTATCCTATCAACCATAGGGTTTACTATATAGCAGCAGTGTGAAATAAGTGAGGTAGTTAGATATTTTTCTGTCAAGCTGTTTGAGATATATTATTATTTGTGAGTATTTTAGCAGCTGCAAACAGATTTACATTAGCAACCTGTGTATATTACCACTTCTGTTTAAATGGTTGAAGATGCCTTGGGTTTGACGAGTTTGCGGTATCATTCTAAACTGAAGTTTTAATGTCATCTTTGTGGAATCTGTGGAATCGTGGAATGTCATTACGTATACTCACCTATCACTGCCTGTTCAATCATCTGTGTTCATGTAGAGAGTAGAGTATTGATACTGTGTGTGCTGAGAGAAAACAATGTGTCATGAGAAGAAATACCAAAATTGCTGATAACAGCTTAACAAATTATATAAAGAAATTAGCTTTTCTTATCTATGTCATTGCATTGTGCAATTATTTATGCATTTTGTATTCGTCTGTCTGGGGTCAAAGAGATTAGGCTGTGTACAGAGTTACTCATTAACAAACTATGTCTCAGTCAGGGCTGACGCAGGCTGTACGGGACAGTAAAATCACCCTGCAACAAGCTGAGTACGAGTTCCTGTCCTTCATCAGACAGCACACCCCACCCGGACAGTGTCCCCTCGCTGGTGAGTGTCTCTGTTGTGGAAGGTGCGTGATGTCGCCTTCAGACTAGTTTGCTTCACAGCGTCAGTTCAAGTTCTTTATTGTCATATGCTCAACAAATACTGCAGTCTCAGGCTCCCTCCAACATTGCAACAATTCCAACAATGTGCAACAATTTCAATGTGCAACACTAAAAATACAATATAATAGATGAAATATGTAATGTAAAATATAATATATATAAAATATATACAAAATGTAATGCTGTGTTAGGCATAAGGTGACAAATGACAGGCGCGTGGGAGCGGATGCTGTGGTACCGTCTGTGAGACAGCAGCAGGCAGAACAATTTGTGGCTTGGTGATTGTGGTCTCTGATGATCCTGTTGGCCCTCTTCCTGCACCACTGGGTGTAGAGGTCCTCCATGGATGGCAGCTCCATCCTGGTGATGTGCAATGCAGTTTTCACCACCCTCTCTAATGCCTCAAGGTTGAGGGCGTTGCAATTGCCATACCAGGCGGGGATGCAGCTGGTCAGGATACTCTCAATGGTGCACCTGTAGAAGCTGCAGAGTTTCCTGGGATCCATGTTGAACCTCCTCAGCCTACAGAGGAAGAAGAGCCGTTGTCTCGCTGTTTTTGTGATGGTGTCTGTGTGTTGAGTCCTGCTCAGGTCCTCGCTGATGTGATTCCCGTGGAACCGGAAGCTGCTGACTCTCCCCTTTGATCCCATTGATGGTTATGGGGGCGTATTCTTCTCCCTGTCACTTCCTGTGACAGATCAATCATCACAATCATCTCCTTTGATTTGCTGATGTTGAGATGGAGGTTGTTGTCCTGGCACCAAGATGTCAGGGCTCTGACCTCCTCTCTGTAGGCCGTCTCATCTTCGTCGGTGATCAGACCGCTGACGGTCATGTGGTCAGCAAACTTGATTATGGTGTTGGAGCTGTGGTGGCCACGCAGTCGTGCGTGAACAGGGAGTAAAGGAGAGGGCTGAGCGCCGATGTTTAGAGTCAGGGTGGAGGATGTGGTGGAGCCCATCCGCACAGCTTGGGGTCTGCCCGTCAGGAAGATCCAGTCACACAGGTCGGTGTTGAGCCCCAGATCTCTGAGCTTGGTGACATTGGTGGCATTGAATGCTGAACCATAGTCAATGAACAGTATTCTCACATATGTGTTCCTCTGGTCCAGGTGGTAGAGGGCAGTGTGGAGAGTTAGGGCGATGGCGTCATTTGTTGATCTGTTGGGTCTGTATGTAAATTGTAGTGGGTCCAGTGAGTCAAGGAAGGAGGAGGTGATGAATGTTTTGACTAACCGCTCAAAGCACTTTTGTTTTTGGGGGCAGGGACAATGGTGGTCTTCTTAAAACACGTGGGGACTACAGACTGGAGCAGTGAGAGATCAAAGATGTTTGTGAAGACATCTGCCAGTTGATCTGCACACACCTTGAGAGCTTGGCCAGGGATTCCATGAGGTCTAGGTGCCTTGTGTGGATTAATCCTTTTGAAAGATTTGCACACATCTGCCCTGGATATGACTGGTGGGCAGGGTTCCTAGGCCTTTTGTACCTCCTCAGCTGGGGAGTTGCTCTCAAAGTGTGCATAGAAGGTGTTTAGATCATCTGGGAGAGAACATTATCTCAACACTGCTGGTTTTCCTTTTGTAGTCTGTAATAGTTCTTAGTCCAGCCCACATGTTTCTGGTGTTGAAGCCCTGCTAGTTAGACTCCACTTTGTCCCTGTATTGTCTCTTTGCACTGCTAATAGCTCTCCGGAGCGCATACCTTGACTTCCTGTACTCCTCCAAATCACCCGAGTTGTAGACAGTCCATGCTTTAAGTTTGGCCCAGACTTCACTGTTAACCCAGGGCTTCACTGTTAACCCAGGGCTTCACTGTTAACCCAGGGCTTCACTGTTAACCCAGGGCTTCACCGTTAACCCAGGGCTTCTGATTCGGGAATGTCTGTACAGTGATCCTCGGTACGACGTCCTCAATACATTTGCTGACCACGTCTGTGTATGCGTTGATGTTGTCCTGAAACACACACCACTCCGTAGTTCCGAACCAGTGACGTAGGGCCGAGTCTGATTGGTCGGACCAGCGCTGAATGGTCCATGTCACTGGGCTGTCCTGTTTGAGTTTCTGCTTATAGACAGGCAGGAGCAGAACTGAGATGTGGTCTGATTTGCTAAAGGGAGGGCTTCTAGCATCACACTGGATTTTGCATTCCTATCATCTTTGTTCTCTTCCAACAGGTAACTCGGTGCATGCGGACAAGAAGTTCCTGGACAAGTACATGCCACAGTTCATGTACCACCTGCACTACAGAATCATTGATGTCAGCACCATCAAGGAGCTTTGCAGGCGAGTGTTGGGGTGAATATAGGTGGCTCAGATTGTGAAAACCATGTCAGCCTCTGATGATTGCTTTTGTTTTTCAGTTTGTCCAGATGAGTATTTGCATTGTTCCAAATTTCCTTTCACCTTTTCCATCTGCATAACTCTGCTCTGTGAAAGTAGACAGTGTTATAATAAACCCACTCTATTGTAATTAATTCTTTTTCCTAGTCTATGTAGCTTACCTAATGGCTGCTTTCCTCGCACATCTCATCAAAACCTTGTTATTCACTCAACCCACTTTAATGACCTTCACTGCCATTTACCAGTTTGTGTGTCAAAGGACCTGCTTCAGTATGAGACTTAATATGGACTTTGACTGACTTTGTTTTGTAATTCAATGAAGGTGTCTGTTTAGCAGTATGAAAAGCAGAAGTCAAATACAGTATGACACACACTTAAATGTAGCTAGGATCTAAGATGGAAATGTAATGCAAAAGGAGGTTAATTAGGTTTTTTTTTTGTTATATAAACACATTAGACGGTGGTTTCCAGAGGACTACAAGATGGCACCTCAGAAAAAAGCATCCCACAGGTAAGTGCTGATAAAGCAGTGAGCAAAAACACATCAACTCCCTCGTGTCACTTGTGCATTGTTTCTGCAATTTCATTAACTGAATCATTCTTCATTCACCTTTAAGGTTTAGAAGCACTATAAAGTTACAGTATATACATAAAGTGAGATTCACATAATGCAGGTAACAGCAGAAACTAGTCTTAATGCATTCTTTGCGATTTTGCTTTTCAGAGCCCTGGACGACATCCAGGAGAGCATTCGAGAGTTGCTTTTCTACAGAGCAAACGTCTTCAAATCCCCAACAGAGGAGAAGAAGCACAAAATCTTGGAGAATGGAGGAAGCAATAACTGAATGAGATCATGAATCCTACAGAATCTGCAGCAGTTCCATTTCCAAGTTGTTTAATGCCATGTGACTCATGACTTTGTCTTTTAGTTTCTGTTTATATAATAATTGACTCCAGAATGATCACGATTGAAAAGTTTAATGTGAAGGTTCCAATGTGTGGAGCAAGATTGTGTCAAAGTCCAAAAGAAACCTATTTTTTTCAAAGTTTAAATAGGAAATAAATGACAGTTGTCTGTCATTTTTTTTGAAATCTTGTATTTATGTCACTTTGTTGAAATCTTTGTTTAAGTCAATTGTGTCAGGGATTGACTTATAATTTTCCCTTGTTTTTTGTTTTAATGAAACCAATTAAACTTGGTCCTCCCAGACAAAATACTGTACATCTGTGTTGTCTTCATCAGTCTTACGATTCAAAGTTATTACATATTCAGGAAAAAAACACTAGAGGGCAGTGTGTGCATTGGAATGATTTTCATAATACATGTCTTGTTGCAGAAAGGTGAGTAATTTCATTATTAGCAATCACTGTTGGGCATTTGGTGAAGTCAAATCACTGCAAATAACATAAGATTGACAAGTATTCACAATACTTGATTTAGCAACCATGTGTTACTGAGAATGAAAATAAAGCATTTAATCCAATCGTGCACAGTCCAGTATGCCAACCAAGAAGCTAAAAATGAATGGGCTTTACTTGGGCTTTGTATCCATTCTAAGCCCTTGCAGTCCAAAGTTCTGGCTCCATATCTTTCACCCCTCAAATTTGGGAAGCTAATTCTGACGTTTTGCTGTTCATTGATGAAGCCTTCCTGGGTGACAGATTAGCTTTCATAGATGGGTTACCTCAAAATGATTAGTGCACCACTCGGGCCTGAAGGTAGTGTCAGATTTTGCCAGCATTTGTGCATTGTCTCTACAACCACTTATCCTGTGCAGGGTTGCAGGAAGCTGGAGCCTATCCCAGTGTTCACAGGGGTAAAAACATACACACTCCATCTGACCCACATCCATATCCACAGGCAATTTAGAGTTTCCATTTCACCTAACGTGCATGTATTTCAAGTGTGGGAAGAAACAGAGCACCTGGAGGAACCCAGTCGAATGCAAAGCCAGGGCTGCTATTTATGGTGGATGTTTTGCATTTGAAAAGTAAGACTCATGCTTACCATAAAATTCTGATGGGATTGCAGTCATTCAACACTCATTAGAGCACATACCTCCTCCATGGTTGAAAATGCCAACACAAAATTGTCAGTCTCATAATATATTCATATTAATCAATTATATCAATAAATCCTGTACTTATTTTTGTCTTCTGTATAACATGGACTAGGACCAGGTGTACTTATTTTTGTGCTCTGCATTGCATGGACTTGGGCCAGGGCAGGGTTCAAGCCCACAACTGGCAACACTGGACCACCATGCTTCCCTGGATATATTAAGAGAAGCAAGGACTGTTAATAACAGGTCTTAATTGGTTTAAATAATCACCTCTGTTGATACTTATAAATATACCTGATTTCTTTTCACTAAGTTGTATTACTTTTGAAGAAATTGCCAAATATCTCCAAATGTTTAAGAAAATCATTCCTTGGTTTTACCTTTGGATCCAGATATGCACAAGAATTGAATGGGTTTTTCCCTGGGCCATGTCCCATCCTTCCACCAAGTTTCGTCAAAATAAGTTCAGAACATTTGAGTAATCCAACAAACAAGCAAACTAATCAATTTACGGACACAACTGAACACAGTCACATGTTCTCAAACCTTATTAGCTGGTGTACAGAAGGAATGAAGAGGGAATATCGTCTTATTTTTTCATGTTTGCACAGAAATGTATTTCCCAAGTTGTGGTGTCCTGGTTAAGATGTGGAGCTGTGTTATTTAAAGCACCTTTGCCTTTGTAGCTATTTGTGTACTACAGGAAACAACTGAAAAACATTTGTGTGTGTGTGTGTGTGTGAGTGAGGGGGTGAAGGTGGGCATTAGACAGCACCACATTTATATCCTTGCTTGAGTGATCCCAGGGTATGTTAAGAGGAGCTTCATCAAAGCGTCGCAATTTACAAATTCAAGTACAGAAGCATCTTCAATGAAACAGACAGCATCTAACATTAACAAGCTGTGTGGCATTTTTGGCTATACATGCATACAGTACAAAGTAATCACCACCAGTAAGTCAAAAAACACACTAGTTTGGATTGACTGAAATAGGAAGTTTAAGAGTTTGAGACTCTTGGATTTGTATTTTATTTAAAATATATACTTTGGTTCAAAATAATCATTACTTGCTCTGACAAATCACTTGATCTAGCATAAAATCTCAAAGATACTGCATTTCAAAGGTTCTGCTTTCATTTCAGCTTCAAACAGGCGTGTATGTGTGTGCGTGTGTTTCTGTAGGCATAGTGTGTACATATCATAACAATTTCTTTGATGAGTCACCCCAAATTCTCTTCATCCTATCTTCCATTTTTCTCTTTTTCTCAACACAAAATCATAGTTTGTGGTTTTCACGCACACACACACACACACACACTTTTGTGAACACAAGACAGCCCTCACACTCAATCTCACCCTTCCAGACTTGACTTAATCTGACAAGGCAGGTCATGAAAGAGAGGGGGCGAAAAGCCTCTGCTAACCCAGCTTCAAAGACAGGGGCAGGATGTGCTGATGGATAGACAGCGTTCTGACCTGGACTGTGTGCATCCACACCTCAATGTGAAAACTTTCTGGCTGCTTCCTGACCCCTGATGTGCAGCTAAACTGTCAGTCATATCTTTGTTACTTTTTTGACCAGTCAGGTTGAGGCAGTTGCTTACATTATATAGTAACAGGTCTAAACGCTGGGCTCCTGTGTCGAAATGTCTCAGCAACTGGCATCACCACCAAACACTTTAACTTGACTGATTTGGCCACTTTAAGTGCAGCACATACTGATGACAGACAGGCGTTATAATTTGATGACAGTGATAAATTATTCGGCGTACCACATCAAACTAGTCTTTAACAAACTTTGGTCCAGAGGGCTTCTTTCAAGTGAATTTTTGACTTTTAAAAAGGTTTGTGTCACTTTGATGTGTTTTAATTTTGCTTATATTAAGTTAAATTGACATGTTCCTACCAATATCCTTAAGGATCTCAAAGTTGGCAGGTTTGTGTGTTTTCTGTAAGAAGTGGGTGATTTATATGGATGGATTTGGATGGATAGGGTGAATTTGCAACTAACAGGATACCCGCTGATCTGGCCAGGCTGTAGTCTTCAAGGCATTGTTGGCTACCTGAAGCTGTTTGTCTTTCAGATCAATGAGTTTGAAGCTGTTGGTAATTATAGTAATAACAATTAAAACATCACAGAATTAGGTGTTTAGGTTTTCTTGAGATCTGGAGAAAAATGTTTCATTATCTTGAGGAAACAATGCTACGTTTCTTCAAGATCTCAAAGTATGTTCTCTCAAGAAAACAACTTTGGTTTTCTCCAGATCTCAAGAAAACCATCTTGTTTTCTCTGGTGAAAAACAATTATGATAAAAATTAATACTCATGTGCTATGTTAAAACCAAACCTACGGTCTTGCAGTAAACTGTGTTGTAGTCTTCATGATATAGTATGCTATTTTCACAGTTAGTATACTGAGCAGGGATCATATGAGAGGTGTACCAGCAACCAAACTGCAGATGTCCAACTGCCAATTTCAAATTTGGAACTGTGCAAAGAGAAACCAACCCTGCTGCATTAGTGTCACATTTTCACAATAGACAGGGCAATAAAAGCTGATTACATGTGTTTACATGAATTAATAAGGCCAGAATTCTGAGAATCTCTAGTTGTTGACTCAGTGGTCTTGACCAACAACCCTGTTACTCCATCATATATATAGCATACTTATACTGTCCTGTTATACACTGTAATGGCCATATTTTGCTTTGAAGCAGTAAAACAATACACATTCAAAGGCTCACTCTGAGCCTTTCTCTCACTACAAAATAAGTTAGGGCCATACAGAGCACATTAGGTGACTGAGGACTTATTATTTGTAATTATTCTATTCATGCATAGGTTATTAGCTGCTTTTCAGTTGCTTTTTTCATGATTATGACTAGAGTGATGCATTTCTTCACTAAACACAATAGTCCTTTTAAATTGCACCATTTGTTTACCTCTGAGTTGAATCACACTTTCTCCAGCAACACTTATGATGAAATTTTCACAGCCTTCAAGCGTCCCACTGCTCCGAGAGCTTTCAAACCCCATGTTGACCATGTAAATGAACGCATTACACTGAACTGTAATTAGGCGTATTCTGCCAGATGCATGCAGTCATTTCAGTGTGCATAGCACATATGCTTCAAGCAAAAGACAAAGGCATATGATTTCTGTTCTGCAGTACAGGCTCGGGGTGATCATCTTGAAGGTGCTCTTGACGGATCTGTGCCCCAGCTTGGAGTATTTGATTACTTAGATTAAGAGCAGTGATTATGGGGAGGGGCTGGGCTGTGCTGGGTGTAATGGAGGGAATCAGGAGACAAACTGCCATATGTCCTGCTCTCAGGGATACAATAGTTTGCCATCAGTAGGTTTTTCCTAATCAGCATGTCTTTGATGTGTGTCTGAATCAGTGCATATGTGTTAAACCACATGAGGATAATGAATTACCTGATGGCAGCAGCACGAAATATTACTGCAGAGCTGTTGTCTTAACTAAGGATCATACTTTTCAGGAGAATGTGTATACTGTGAATGTGTATATACAGTAAATACTGTATATGTATATATATATAATTTTTTTTTTAATGTGCTCTATTTGGAAACCTTGTCAAAAACACATTGATCCACTTCTACTCTACAACTTGCTGTTTTAGGTACTGTTTCTTTGAGGCCTTCTTCTAAAAGGCCTGTTGTGTTCTGATTGGCCACCTGTGTTGGGCCTGAGCTGGCTGAATGCTCGCTCGCCTCATACTTTTATGCATGTGTCTAATCAAGTCTGTTGGCGAGTAACAGGAGGTTTGTTGACATAAAGATGTTAGGGAAGTCAAGGACCAATTAAACACAAAGCTTTCAGGGTACGTCGGTACTTATGGGTGCATTTCTATAGGCATCTACCTCAAGCTTGAAAATCATGAAAGTAACAGACAGAGGGAGAACATACAATCTCCACACAGAGAGAGCCAAGTGGTTCTGAACTGGGTTTGAACACAAGATATTTTAGCTCTGGGGCAACGGCGCCAACTACCAAGTCCCCATGCCACATTTCTCTCTTGTAGTAGAAAATTTTTGCAGTCCTGTTTTGTTTCTTAATGTTTATTAAACTATCAATATACTGTCTAATTCAGTAGCCTTACCACCATTACCAAGTTCCATCCTGTTGTTCCTGTGGGGAGATTTAACATTTATTTTTTTCCGTCAAAGTGATTTCTTCCCCTCATCAAGCCATTTTTATTTACATTAGACTTTCAAGATATTCTCTTATCATACCTAATTAAATGATAAAACAAAAAGCGTGTCAGACTTTTTGAACTCATGACTGTGTGAATCAGTTTCTTGTCTTAATGCCCTCATTACTTGTTGGGGGGATTCTTTCCTGCGGGTGTCTTCAGATGTGCTGTGATTGGCAGCTGGTCTCATTGCTGAGACACATCACCAGATCCCAGAACACAAACAGGGATGTAGTGCAGGGTAAACCCACTCTAAAGCCACTCCAGCTCAGATTAAACATCTTTTAGCAGGAGAGCAGACACTTTATAGGTCAATAAAATGGCATAAATTCATAGTATTTGTGAATGTAAAAGGAATGTAACATGTGTTAGCTATCAGTAAGGATACAGACTTTGAAGTGAAAAAAAAGCATCAGTCTTTACGTTTCAAATAAATATGATTGACTCTTGTATTTATTGGTGTGGTTGTTTGGCCTATGATGATAACTGCAGGTCAATCAGGTCATTACTTGCCATTTTATTCATTACGTTGCTGCTAAAAATGGGTGTAAGTCAAATAGTCTTGTATCTTCACTTAAAATAATAACATTTATTTATGTCAGACTTCAAAAGTCAGTAAAACCAGTGGCACAAATAATAAAAGAGGATGAAAACAATTGATGAACTGCCAAGTGCAGATGTATCCAGTCTGGGCTCTGCATGAAGGTTTTTCCAAAGTCTGGGAGTCAGGAAGTTAGATTAACAGCGAGGAAAGTCTCTCTCTGTCTCTGCTGTCCATCAGTGGTCATGCTGTCATCCATCTCTGCAGCACAGTGCCGTTTGACAACCTGGCAATCACCTGTCACACCTGGCCTGTCAGTGGTGACACAGTGTTGGCCACTCAGCTCCTAGCAGGGAAAGCCAGCGGGGCTGTGGTCACATGGGAGAGAGAGTGTGTGAGTGCATGTGTATCGGTGAACTCATGGATAACTGTAAGTGTTTCAGTGCCTTCATTAAGCTGCTGCACTGAGCGTGAGACTCCCACAAGCTTGCTGCACTGACTTGAATGACTTGATCTTTAAGAGCCCAACGGTCCTGGTACTGGCTCCAATGATTTTGATGGGTGTAAAAATATTCAAAATAGATATAAACATAAAAAAATGCAAACCAAATGATTAAAGGGATTTTCAGACTCCCTGGAATAAAGACCTGGGTTATGGTCTTTATGAAATGGTGCAAATGCTCACAGAACACATGGAAAACAGAATGCTACCCCATCTCAAATTGTGTATGGATATGTCACAAGTAGCCAGGTGTGAATGCAACGTACAACGGGGACACATTGACGACATAAGATACATCCAAAAGTTCATCACACCGCCTCATCTTCCCAACTCCACTTGCTATTATTTTATAAATGGATGAAGATCATCCACTGAGCAAACAGGAAGGACGAGCTTAAAATGTAAAAGCCCCCAAACACAGACCTGATCACAATACAGGTAGCATTCAGATAATGAGAATGTATGTATGTTGAAGGTGTAAATGCAATTCTCATCATCAAATGCCATTATCTAGATAACATATCCACATACTGAGGTTGCATTTTAATGCAAGGTGTGAAAGGACCCTTTAACACTGGTATGTATTAGCTGGCATTGGCTCAGAGAAGGTCAAGTTATCCCAGAAGATTCACAACAATACTAATATTGACCTTTGGGCCAACATATTTCTCTTCAGGGACTGTATGAGATATTAATCAGAAGGTTGCATTGAAAAAGCATTTCAGGACTTCAGGCATGCAGTCAGTGTGAGCAGCTCTCCCACACAAACCAAACACTTCCATTGATGTATTGATTAACTCAAGTCCTGAGTGGAGAGAGGGAGGCAGGAAAGGGAAGAATTATTGGTGGTGGACTAGGCAGAAAATGGCCCTAACTGAAGACAGAGTGAAAATAATTGTTGAGTCTCATCTGAAAAGAATAACCAGTTGCTGGTGTGTCTATCTTGCTTTGAGTCATATCAACCGGTCCGTGTTTCATTATCTGCACGGTTTTGATAGATAAGATGGCTCAGTGAGGAGGCCTGGCTTTCAGACGGAGATGGTAACATTGACAACATCTCAGGATTAGACAGGAGAAGCCTTCAAGATACTTAAACCTCACTGTGCTTTAGGACTGTGTTAGTATTCTGTTTTGCTCCTGTTCGTGATCAATGTTCATTTACGGCAAACTGTTGAGGGTTGAGGGAGTGGTGGTCTCTACCATCGTAACTCTGGATATTGATTGGTCAGGGCTGATGAATCTCATTTGATGTCAAGCAGCGTGATTTAAAAACCTGTGGCGCATGATATAAATTATAACTTACCTGCATGACTGATTCTATTCATGTTTGGACATTTCCCTGATCATCAAAATAAAGCAATACTCTTAAGCATTTTAATATAAATTCACGTCTGTATAAGCAATGATTGCTGACCAGATGTCCTCGGCGGAAAATATAGTTGTGCTGGTCATCAGACCGAAACGGTCAGAATGTCTTCTCTTCTCTTCCAGCAACGGCAAAGCAGCAAGTACTCTCCATTAAAGATGTAAAGATGGAGAAAATAATCAAGCCTGTCTCATGTCCTTGTATTTTCCCTCATACAGATTCTCAAATAATGAAAGACACGAGTATGGCATTTGTATATTAGGGAGATGTTGGGAGGCACAATTTGTTAGCATGTTTGGCTGTTGGTTAACTGGTTCGTTAAATAAGGGATGCTGGCTTAGGGGTTCAGTAACTTAGCTTCAAACTTAGCATTGTAACAGAAAGATGGAAACCGCTGGTATTGCGATGAATGTTGTTTGCTGTCCACAACTAGTCAACAAGCAAAGCTGTAGAAATGGGATATTGCTTTATTTTGCATTTAAGCCAAGCAAAAAGACCAGACAACTTCAATGCTACAAGGCAACAACACATCAAACCTTGCTAAACACCCTGATTTATACAAGGAAATGTAGTAGTGGTTATCATGTTTCGGGTTTGTACTTACAGTCCTCTGCTTCCGACACCCCAATAGTCAGAGAAATGTCCCATTGGACCGAAAGCCCATGAGTTGGACGGTCCACTATCCCAAAAACGTTTCTTCCTTTTCTCGCCGACCCTCTCGTAAAATCCTCCCCCTGATATTCCACCCCCATCCCCC
>OMOW01102408.1:0-11640 GCA_900312555.1 Lamprogrammus exutus | reverse complement strand
GATCAGGTTCCTTTATGTTTTGGGTCAAGATGAGTGAAATGTTATACAAAGAAACTGATTTACACTGTATAACATTTCACTCATCTTGACCAAAAACATAAAGGAACCTGATCAGCCATGACTGTAAAAACGCCACACTTGTGCAAATGCTGTATATGAAGTACAGTAAATAACTTGGGTTTTTGTAAGAATTCTCAGCTAATATATGAAGGGTGCATGAGACTGACACATGTCGACATGGATTAAGGGATGTTCCCATGTTGCTTTACATTTAATGTCTGAATTCTACTCCTCCTTATCCCCTACCACATTTCTTGTTTCCTGTAACACTGACAGTAATCTTCCTGTAACCATGTTCGCTGCTCCCCTGGTCAGAAGATGAGAGAAGCTGCTTAAAAACATCCACTACTGGCAGATACGATCCTCTGCACTTCACACAAGGATGTACCATTCCAAAACATCTCTAGCTGGGTATCATATAATTACTTTGAAGAACCAATTAAAAGGTATAATCGGCAAAATGTACAAATAAGTTCAGTTGATAATTTGGTGGGAAATGATGAGGTTTTTCCAGAACAGCCCCAATGTTTCACCAGGATGAAAGTCTGAAGCAGGAACCAGTGAAAGTGCAGCATGTAGTGCATTCATCCAGTCTGAATGGTTCTATTTGAAATGATGAAATTTGGTTAAAAGCTAAGCCAGAGTAAATTAAGGTAAGGTAAGGGCCCCAGTATACTTCAAAACATACAGTAATCTGTTAATTTTACACGTTTCATCATTGTTCAAAGCACACTCACTCATTTAGTGTATGCACATATTGCTTTTTAGAGCCATGAGGGGACTAGAGTCAAACCCAACATGCAATAAGTGGGAAGCAGAGACACCATGTACAGCTTTGTACAGGAAGAGCAAATAAGCATAACTATATGAGAGTAAATTCCTTAGTACAGCTTATTTGCATCACCTTCAGACATCAGATTAAATTGCAGGTTTACTTCTGCATCCAAGTAGACTAAAGTTTAATATCTTGATGCGGACATCTTTCATCCCTTAAGCATTTATTACACATTAGGTGGAAAAAAAGACACAGCTGTGATGCTTCAGTGAAAGACAAAGTACACTGACCCTGTTGTGTCGATTGAACGGTGCGTACAAAAAAGAATCCAACAAATGCTCGCCATCTTGGGGAAGTTGACAAATTGCAGAAATGCATTTGCTTCTCTCCAGTGTAAAAAAGAAATAACAGACTGAACTTCGAGTTGATTACTTTGAATCATATGGGAATACTGTACAAACAACAGCGTAATCCAAAACGGTTAACGTTCATCTACTTCTTTTAAAACTAATTCAGCATAAAGGATATTTCTTTAAGCCATTTCTACTTTTGCAAAGCAATTATAATAAACCATGTTCATTGAGATGCTCCACAAATAACTCTGTATGCACTCCGCTTCATATCTCTCCCACAGCACAGACAATGCTTTCTAATAAACTTGAGGCCTGTTATGTTTGTATCTGGGGTCACTCCTTCTCTACTGCGTTTTATTTATTTATTTAAGATACATGCTTTTCTCCCAAAAATCAATTCAATTACTCAGATGAACATGTTGTATGTGCATATTTTGTCATGTAAATCATTAGGACAGTCATTTATTTTGTATGCCTCTCCAGAGAGGTTTCTGACTGGCTTAAAATAAAATGGAATGAAAAGAATAAAGTCAAAAATAGACTTTCCAGTATGAAAGCAATTACAGTTGTATTGTATGCAAACTGTTTCTAATTAGTTTGAATACTTTCAAATTCCTCATCAACTTCTGTCGATACTGAATGTATACAATACATTCCCTCCAATTATAGTAGAAGGGTAGGATAGCAGGATAGGATAGTATAGGATAAGATAGATAGATAGATAGATAGATAGATAGATAGATAGATAGATAGATAGATAGATAGATAGATAGACTTTACTGATCCCGCAAAGGTATGCTGTGTGTAAATTATTACTTGTACCACGTCGCCAGAAATGAGATCAAGACACTACCAAGCCACATTTATTTATTAATGCAGAACCAAATATCTGACTCATGTCAAAGCTAAACAAACCACTGACTCACTTTGTCGCAATAATAAAAAGCCTTTCTAACATTATTTGATAGTTAACGAAAGTCATAAGGCGTCGGTTTTGTCTCACATACTGTACTGCAGATTGCTCCCTGTAGTGGCAATTACAACTAGTAGACCATAGGAGGTTACTTGCTACCAGTATGGCACGAGAACATAATATCACATGACCAGTGATGTCACACTGAAAAGGTCTCTTGCCACTCTATGAGACATTTGTTGTTAAAAACCCATTCAGTCATTTTAAGCATTTTCAGGTACTGCCAGGGAAAGTGTGGGGTAATGGAGGTCACATAATTGCACTTAAAATACTCTTCTAATCTTCCTTTACTAGAATCAAATTAAATGATCATTACAAATTCCATCTCTGAGCACTCAGTCCAGAGAACCAAGATGAGTTTAGTCTATCTTTGCACAAATATCGAAAGCAAAGGGAAACTGCTTGCCTAGTTCTATCAAGAGGGCCTTCCAAAAACTCATACGTTTTATTTAGGTTTAAGCCGATTTTAACACTGTGTCTTGAGTATTGAACACACGAAGCAATGAAAAACGAGTCTTTCTAACAGTCTAACAGTAACTGACACACAGACTCTTTTCAGGTCTGTGTGGGTGTATACAGGCCATGCAAATTGACATCATTAGGGCGAGTTAACTAACAACTTTATTTGTAATTATCGTTTCCGTGAGGAAGGGGTTGAGAAATATTTGCTTCTCCTTTTGACAATTCACCCTGCCTGGCGTAGAGGTCACTCTGACTGAACTATGGAAGACAGTGAGACTCCCATCAGCTGGTTGCCACAATTTGTGAGCAAATTTAATCTAATTGTAGCTTACTAAGTCCCCACAGAGCGCTACCCAGCAATCACTCACAATGACTGAAAACACCTGTGTCTGCAGAGCATTGAACAATTGGCTTACATATTGGGCATGCACTGTCTCAGAAATCCTGATCTAATTGTGAAGTATACACAGTTTTGTAACTCTAAAGAAATCCAAGCAGGGTCATGGGTGTATTGCTACAGGCTAGCTGTTTCCCCCTACTTCAAGTGTTTATGCTAAGCTAGGCTAAACACCTCCCAGGGTTATCTTTGTATTACACATATTAGGATGATATTAATGTTAAATTGGCAAGCAAGCATTATTCCCAATATTTCAGAGCATTCCCTTTTACTAAAGGGACAGCCTGAATATTTTTCCCATCTTATTCCTCAACTCACAACTACATGTGTGTGATGCAGGAATCTAGTTATCCAGTTTCATGCTTGCCTAAGGATTTGCATGTGAAACTGAACTGGAGCCTTTGTAACCACCGTGGTCTGTGAGATCTCATTTTACATAGCCAAGGATGAGGTGCCCACGCAGTGAAACAGACGGTGTATTGCCAGTATCAAGTAGCAAAAAGAATCATAGAATGGAAAGTTTAAAACTTTCCCAAAAGTAAATGAATGTCAGGCACATTGTAATGCTTAAACCTCACTGACATTCACATAACAAACTGATGCATAATAATGGTAAAGCTTTCAACCAAGCCTTTCACATACATCAAAGGACATGTGGGTGGTATGTATCAACCTTGCACCCTCAGAAACCTTCTGTTACAGAGTGCATTGTCTGTATGTGGGGATATCGATTCCATTTTAACCTGTAAAGAAGACATAACCCATGTAATATAGGGATTTATCTGCCGATGCAATTCTAAAATAATATGCCAATGTGAGTCAGAGGTTAGGCTGAAGTAAAGAAGAGCTGCCATGGAGCTGGAAGGTCATGGACTTTTCAGTGGGGCAGATGCCCCTCAGCACAGAACTTATTTTTTCCCAGTGGGAAGACAGTCTTGAACAAGTGAACTTTTTTTTATTGAATACCAAATGGACGTCACAATGTGTCTGCTTCTTAGTACTCCATGTATTATGAAACATTTTCCGACACCAACCCCCTCCTATACATTTTGCTATGCAGGCATACATCCTGATTTTTGTGGTGTGTGCAGCAGAAAGGCTTTGCATAGCATTCTTGTCCTGTTGTGAATAGAAGTAAAGGTCAGTTTCATTCTAGTGTGCAAAAATTATTCAAACGCGACCCATTTATCTCTTCAAACTGTGAGAAAAGATATTATTAGAAGTATTTCCATCATGTCCACTTTGGAATTCTGCCAATTTTCGAACTGAAAAGTTTTTCATAACCTTTTACTTGATAAAATGGTAATTTGTTTATATTTGGATCATGAAATGGGGCTTTTTAAAGAAGGGCACAGAGGAGCGCAAGCCTCAGCTTCCTGAAATCACACAGCCACAGCTCAGCCTTGCTGTAAGCCTCTTTCAGGTTTACTGGCATATCCCTGCTGCCTGATTGGGAACACACGCGTTCGTGCAAGATAAGTCACAGTTTTCACCGATAATGTTACAAACGTTGCTGTCGTCTTCCCTTGCTTTCGTCTGCTTCTGTTGCTCACATGCGCTCCATTGCAAGAGGACAACATCTATCTTGAGCTTTCATAGCTTGACAGCAATAAACATCACAATCACTACGATCAGGGCAGAATTGGGGTGAGCAAAAAATATTGCAGCTGCATTGGGCCCAAGGGTGTAGTTAAAAAAAAAAGAAAAGAATCTGGGCCCTGTATGGTGTATCCCCTTATTCTCTACAGAGATGATTCTCTCACATCTTGTGATGCATAGTTGACAAAAAATTCAGCAACACATGAATCTGCAGTTGTTTTTAGAGCAGTCAGTAATGAGCTTCAAATTTAAACATATTTCAATCAGAGATGATGTTAGATCATTGTATAATTCCCTTTGTGTTTATTTTCTAACTCCTGCAATGTGACACAATGACAACGATTTTGTAGACTGTGCAGTACAAAAAGGGAATGTTCCTTTGATGTCAACATTGTAGTGGGGACCAAATGCAAATGTCGCGAATGTCACCAGAACCCACCCTGTTTGCTGGAATATGCCAGAGTTGCAGTGTGTCATTGGTTCTCAAACTGTGTGGTGTGCCCCCCTGTGGTGTATAAAGGAATGGCCAGGAAATGAGTGAGAGTAATAAACATATAGCTTTCATGTGAACAGGGCTATTCCTTAAGGTAGCAACAAGACATTTAAAACACAATATGGACACGTTTCTGACAGTGTCTGGAGGAAGAACAGGTGATGCTTCTGAAACACACACACACACACACACACACACACACACACAAGTGATCACTCGGTAATCATTCTTAACAGAAGTCAAGGAAATTTGATCAAGCTCTATCTTGCTCTTGTGTGTACTATCAGGGTGGCAGGGGGAGGAGGAGAGACTCTTGAATCTAACAAGAAAATAAAGCTGCATATAACTGCAATACAATTACACTGTGGTGGTAGCATACCAGTTTAGTTAGCCAAGCATGACAAATTAAGAAACAATTTATTTAGAAATCCAAAATTGCAGGCAAAAATTAACATTCCTCTCAACTCAAACAGCGTTGGGGTCCTAGCTGGGTAGAGAAATCTCTATTTTTCCCACTAGGACTCCCTTGAATGTGCCCTCATTTGAATAAATCATGGCAAGGGCCTTGAGCAGAGAAGCAATGATTTATAAATGGTTAGATCTGAACAATTTCCCAACCTGCCCTGTGTTTACAAAACCCATCATTTAGCAGATAGCTAATTTATAATCTGCCAGGGTCATTGGTTATTTAATACAGCTACCCACGCTATGCTTCTGCACCAAGCACTTTTCTCCTTAGCGAGTCGATTAACCTCCCTAGCTGCAAGTGGAGGTGGATGAGACTCTGCCTAGGTTATTGGGCTAACCAAAAGTGGCTCATCTCTCTGCTGCAGTACCTAGAAGGCTCACAGGTCAAAACTGCCCCCTCAGTACCCGAGCCAGGCTCCTGCTCTTTATTTAAAGCTACAACAAGCGCATAACTCACCAAGATAACACCCTCCTCTGCTTCTATCAGCAGGCACGGTCTATTTTAAATATTCACCCTGGCAGTGTTGCAAAGCCTGTTAAGCACACAGCAAAATGTGAGAACCATAATGGGAGATGGGGGAGAGGGGAAAAAATGTTGCTGATGCCTTCACTAAACAAACTAAAAACACAGCAAAATATGAATCGCATTATCTCTCTATGAAAGCAAAGGAAAGCAAGTGAGTAACCCATCAGGTCAAGCATCTGACGGGGGGCAACTTAGAATAGATTAATGGTGTTTTTAAATTGCCAAATTATAGCTTTCAAGGTAATGAAGGTCATTGCTTGTTGTGTAGCAAACAGAGCATGTGATCTGTGCAGAGAGGAGTTAATTTAACTTAAGAAACGGGTTCAAACATCTCTTCACTCAGTGTTGCACCTTCAGGAGCTGCTAATAATCAAATTGGAAGCACCCCCTTTTTTACAGATTACCCCTACCTTTATCCTACAATAAAAGGGTTGCCCCATCTGTAAATTCTAATCACACACACTGCTGCACTGAAGACAACAGCTACATCTAAGTTATCAATGTTTTCATGTGGTCTTAAAGGTTTATTGAAATCAGTGAGGTAGGTTTAAAAGAAAAAAAAAGAAGAAGTTGAGTGTGAAGTGGCTGGGATGAGAGTGAGCTCTTTTATATCTGAGGCCATGGCACTCTGCCGGGAAAACATTGGACAAAGGAGGAATCTTTTGGTTTTATTCAGAATTGAGGGTAGGATAAGGAGAGTTGTAGGTGGATTGACTTGGCATCTGCATTGATGTAAGGATTGTACCACACTGTCAAGGTGAAGAGACAGTTGAGCTAGTGACTGTGCTAGTTAGTGAATGAAAGAGGGAGTTCACACAAATGGCTGAAAAAAGCTAAGGTGTCAAGACACACCCTTAGGCACAGGTTGAGGCGTTCAGGAGAGAGCTTTGAGTAGAATTGCTGTCCACTTGGTTCTCAAGGATGCCTCTCTGTGGAGGTCCAACTGGGAGGAGACCATGAGATAGACCCAGAATATGCCAGGGGCCTGAGCCCACTGGCAAGTGAGTACCTTAGGATACCCCAGGAAGAACTGGAGGATGTGGTTAGGGAGAGGGACATTTTCGTTACTTTTCTCAGCTTTTTACTTCACTTTTCTTAGCCAGTCGCAGATAAGTTGTGGAAAATGGATGGATGGATGAATGGTATGATCTTATTTTTCGTGATTTTTTTATGTATGCAAATTTAGCTCAAATTTATATGAAGAAATGTAAGCATTTGGATTTCAAGGTACAATACTATGTACAGAACTGTATAATCACAACCATAATAATGCAGGAGAACTGAAATACTTCTTTTACAAAGATTTCTTTTGTACTTTCGTCTAGCCTGAATACATTAATGATGTGTACCAGAAAAAGAAAGCCAGAAGAAATATTTGCAAGATAAATTACTGCCTTCAGTTTAACAACTCATATGAATGCTTTTATCCACTTAAATATTGGGTTAATTTGTTATTATATGAGTTATTTGTAACTTCTATTGGACTCAAGCCTAGGAGGTGGAACAATTATGCAGCGAAGATGCATAACCTGAAACCACGATGAAACAATTTGCAAACATTACACAAGATTAAGTTAACTAAATAATCTGATTTAAGTTCTTACTTGCTCTCACTGACTACTTGTTAGTCAAAGAAAGCTGCAGTTTGAAATTTCCACTAAAGTGCTTTGGCTTAAGGCCAACGTGATGTTTATTGCAGTGTAGCTGCAGTGACTCCCTATAATAAGTGTAGCTTTTGCTTTGGACGCACCATGCAAATCTCTCTCTATTGGCCCCTAGATTTAGATCTGCCCTTTCCTATCTGTAATTCAAGCATAATTATCCTGTTTTTTTATAAATATGTATATTCATCAAGGAAGAACATAGCTTAATTTTTTGTTTTACATGATTTATATATAATATATTGCGATGCCTAAAAATGTAATTGCTTAATGCAGAACTCTTTCTCTAATCTGCAGTGCCTTTGTGTCAGATTTCATAACAAAAATAAATATTTTTTGGTTAGAATTAATAGCTGACAGAAGTAGTAGCTCTCCCACTGTTCCACAGTCATCTTTTACATAATCTTCTATGGTGCATCTGGTTTTATTAGATAGTAATTAACTAGGAGTGAAAACAAAGAAAGGCGAGGAAGGAAAGAAAAGCAAACCACAGAATTACTTTCACAGTGGTGAGAACAAATATAGTGTAAGGCACAGCACATTCAGGAGGACATCCTTGGTTTAATCAGCTGAATATGACAATATGTGTGAGTTTCATTGTCATGTGGGCACCAGTCTTCCATTAGCAAGCTCTTTAAACATCTGCCAGAGGCCGGCTGAAGAGTCTATACTGTCCCTCCTCCCTATACATCTTGCACTGTCTCTGACACTTTTCTTCCCTCCCACCATCCATCTCTTTCTCTCTCTATTTATGCCTGCCCATTGTATCTCCTTCATGTCTTCCCCTCCATCCTCACCCCTCCCCATCCTCCCTCCCTCCATCCATCTCTGCCTCTTGCCTCTTCTTCTCCCATCAGATTAGCTTTAGCTGGCACTTTCTCCCGCGTGTCTAATTGCCCAGCAGTAGCTGATTGGCATGTGAACCGCAGCGATGTCGGAGCTGCATAAATATTAATTGTCTGTAGGTGTGGGCGTGTAGTTGTCTCCACATTGTCTGCTCTCTTTCATTAGGAAGAACCTTTCAGGGACTCCACTTTTTTATCCCTCCTGAAAATTATAAACAGCCTGTCACGTCACATGATATCTGAGGCAGAGGAGGCTGAGGATGAAAAGGAGCAATTTTGGTTGCAACTATCATTTGCATTTTCTCACTGCCATAAATGTCAGTTCCAGCAGAGATAAGTGGAGCCTTGTAAAATGTACACATGTTGTTCAAAGCCGAGGTAACATTTATTCCCATATCATCTGTCAGCATTAGTTACATCAGTTGAATTTCTTCAGATAAATTATTGTCTCCTCGTCTTGGATACACCTATCTCGGATGTCTGCAGCACACTGGAGCCTAGGCTGAGTGGTTGATGGACTGCTACTGGTGCACTGAAGCAAATACCCCAAGCAACTTTTGGGTTGCAACATGTTTTAAACAAATAGCCAAGATGGAGTGATTTTTATGAAGTCTTAATCTTCCCGACACATCTCATGGAAAGGTCAATGGAGATTTTCCGTGAGATGTCCAAGACAGCTTACTGGCTGCAAGCCAGGGGCATGTAGCAGAACTATAATCCGTATCTCTATCTGTCTGTTAACCTTGAAATAATATCTGCATTATTTGAATGTGGGCACGACATTACGCGAATGTGTAGTTGTTATTTTTTTTAGGGGGTGGATTAAAGTGAAAATTTTAATTTCTAATGACAATTTCTCAGTTAAAACACACTTCATGGAAAGCAATCAGTACCTCCAAACCACCTTAAATAATTTGCAGGTGAAGGCAGATGACTTGCTGGACTGACCCCTGGCTACTCCAACAAGGCATGGTTGCCCATTTTACTGTTTCTTTTTGTGATTTTCACAGACACAATGTCAAGGCGGAGCAGAGGATCAGAGACAGTCCAGTTTGGCGACCTTAAGATTCTGTTGGCTGGCCTCATCAAGCTGTGATCTCCAACATCCACTGGGTCAGTTTGCAGTTTTGAGTGTGAAGTCATTGGGGTGAGGATCAGCACCTCTGAGGCCATGGCTGATGGTGGATAGTCCTCCCCAGGTGGGGAGTGAGTTGTTGCACCTCACACAAGTAAAGGCGACTACAGGGTGTTGGGTTGTATTTAGTAAGATTTCCAGAGAAAAATGTCTGAATTACATAATTTTGTATGGCTCCATTTCTATATTGTTTCCACTTATTATGGTTAAGTTGAACAAATTTTAGCCATTAGCGTCTGAAGCTACATTTAAAAAATGGCATCACAATAGGCAAAAATACCAATGTAGGCTCTGACAGACTGTTTCCATTGCAGGGTATGAAGGATTAAGGTAAACTAAGAACATGTTAGAGTAGCTATCTCCTTGAATTATCTGCCCTTATTTGCATCAGCTCTCTCAGTTTCCCTATATAATTCACACACTGCTGACATGCAAAGAACTTAAAAGATTGCTGTTATCACACAGGTTGCAGGAGGCATTAAATATATTAAACACTGTTAAATACAAAAAATACATGCCAAAGGCTGTGCTTCAACGGTAAATCAAGTAATCTCATTTTGCGTTTCTTCTTCTTATTATTGTTATTATTATTATTATGAGCACAATAAAAGGTTCGTGCACAAAACTATTGTTATTGCTCCAATCCAGATAATGCTATCTGTGTAGAGTGCATTATCTATAGATATCAGAATTGTATCTCTCTATTTAGATACATTTGCACTGTTTGCATAAACAAACACACGTACACTCTCCCTCTCTCACACACACACACACACACACACACAAACAGACTGACAGAAACACTCAAGCTACTGCCACAGCAGTCACTATGGAAAAGTGAGGATGGAGCTGATTTTATTGTCTGTATTTATACAAATGTATAAGGAGGCATTGCTTTTGTATTCTGCATGAGGAGCTGTTTTCCCCTGCTGCAGTAAGTAAATTTAATGTTTTGGTAAATGCACCATCCTGAACTCCTCAGCCCATAATGATAAGAAATTTAATTGTTGTTACTGTCCAGATGAAATACGATTCGCTCCATGGGCAGTGAGAATCTGCATATTTTTGTTTTCGTCTTGTGTCCGTGCAGTTTGTTGGGAGAAAAATAAAAATAACTTAAAGGTATAGAGAGCAATAACTAACTCTTTCAAGTTTGAGGTTACTGTTTGTGTGTGGAGTCAGCAAGCCTCTGAATGCCAGGCTGAGCAAGGCAAAGATGACAGTGAGGAGGCTAATCCTCTGAAATAATTTGGTCGGCAGTCTCTGAATTTCCACATTATCTTCCTCTGCATACCACTGATGATTTAAATGCCTGAGTCTACTTTTGACAGGTGAATACATGGCTGAAACAGCCTTTCTAATGGGCAAACATTATGGAATGGTTGCATATTTTGGCCTCCAGTTTGAATTTCTTGTACACAGAGGATGCAAGGGACCTTTATTTTGAGATAAGGTGGCTGACAGAGCGAGCAGCCAGGCAGGCACACAGCTGAAATATGCTTGCACATTGGTTTCAAGGCAGTGAGTGATGGTGGATGGCATTATTTGCTGGTTCCCCATCCGTACCGTACCGTACAGACCACAACTGATATCTTTATTTAATATGTTCCCTCAAGTATGGCATTGCCACATAACACCTGCTTGGCATCAGAGGATTTGTTTATCTAGTCAAACTAACAAATAAACATGTCACAAAAGCAAACAAGGAAGAATTTATTCCCAGAAGTAATAATGCTATGCTCTAAAAATGAGAGATTCCTGGAGGCAATTTTTGGGGTTTCCTTAGAATTCAACACTCGGAGAATGGCTTGGGTTTAAACCAAAGGTTCCTGGAAGATTTTTTTTAACTGTGCTCCACTGTAATAAAAAAACAAGTATAAAAATAATTATAAA
>OMOW01102407.1:0-10922 GCA_900312555.1 Lamprogrammus exutus | reverse complement strand
AATTTATGACATGGATTGGAAATAATTGGACAAGAGTTGCGCTGTTGTCAAATATGTATCACTTTAAACTCATCTTGGTCAACATTTGTGTTTTATTAAGAGCATTTATTGCCACCACATGGTCTTATAGCTTGTTTTTACAAGAAACAACACTAAGACTAATCGGAGAAGTCGTTTTTGCCTGTTATCGAGTCCTGAGAGACTTAGTTTCTTGTGACACAGTGAGATGAGCTCAACCTGTTTCCAGTACAAATAGGATTGTTTCAGGAGTTTTCTAATGAGACAGGAGAGGGCAGGTCGCCACACTCGAATCGAGGAAATGATTTTAGTGCAGCGATTTCAGAACACTGCCCACAATTGATTCCTACAATCCTACCCCCTAAAATGAGCTGAATTAAAAGAAAGTTCATCCAATTTCAAGCATTTGTATTTGTAGGTTAATTTGGCTTCCATTGATTTGAATGGGTTTAAGATAGTGCTTTGTTGTGGTTAGATTTATATTCTTGTTTTATGAAATGTTGCTACGCTGTTTTTACTTATACTATTGGCAGATGGATTTTCACTTGATGCAAGGAAATTGCACTGGTTTATTGAATATTTAGCTTGTTTCTGGTAGCAGATTTTCTGCAGCGTTTGTGCATCAAAAAGTGTCAGACTGGCTGGGTGTATGGGTGTGTTTTCTGACTTGTTGCTTTTGTTCCATTTACTCTTGGTTCAGTTTGGTTTCACACAGAAAACTTCCAATCGAACTGAATCACATCAACAAATGCCATGTGAGAACACTGGCTTTAGATGTCTAGAAGTGGGAGTGAGAAAGTCAAGGCAGGAAGAAGTAACTGTATTTTTATGTGTGGTCAGTAGATGCTGGCTTATATAATCATCTGACCATACGTCAGTGAGGCAATGAACTTCACTGCTTCTCCAAGTTAAGCCGCAATTCATGTTTTGCATGAAGTTGCGAGCGCGTTGTCTGACTCCTGGGTTTACCATTCTTGTTGTCTGCCCAAAATGCAATAGAGATCACGCCTTGCAGTGGGTTCAGACCAAGTTCAGATCATGTTCCTACCACAAACAAACCACTCCAGAGTTTGTTTGTGACCGGACAGAGACCACTTCCTCAGGGTCTTGGGTGTGGTTGTTTTAGCTCCATAGTTGAGGGTGACTGCTGTGTTCACACCTGTACAAAGGAATCGTAGCAAGAGGCAAAATGTACCGGAGAGTCCAATTCACTCATCTGGACTAAACCATGTAGTTTGATTTAATTTGATTTATCGAAAACGAAATATTTTCTCTACAATAAGCAGATTTTGCATTTGAGGAGTATTAGCTTGTTAGCTCTAGTTGCCAAGCTTCCCGGGCATCATTGTTCAGTTAAAGCAAACTATTGCACAGTAGAAAATGTCGCGGTCAACTACAGTCAGCTGGTTTTTGGACTTCTATTACCTAAATTTGGAAACAAACAAACATGTCAGAAAATTCTCTTTAACTTTAAGGTTAACTGAACCTCTCCAAAGTATCTACCATGAGACAAAATATTGTAAGCTCAAAGCCTCTATTACGCATCCTTAATAAACTCAAATGCCACTGTTATGGTGAGATGCATGTATTCCTCATCTGTTTGCGATTGTGATATTTTTGTTTTTTGGGATATTGAAGCTGAAATCACAGACACCATTTGGACAAATAGCAGCACACCATTCATTGTGATCGTCCTCTAGTTATTATTTGTTGGTCAGACCTTAAAGCAAATGTTTAGGTTTAACTCACCCATCCTTTATTCTGTACACTGACAGGAACACTGTCCATATAGATCCACAGTCCACAGGGTCAACATTAGCTCTTAGCCGGACAGAGCAGAAGTCAGGTCAGTGGATCAATATGATGCCTAGCTCTCCATTTGTATATATGGCATAATGTCAAATGTTTATTTGTCCAAAAAAAGTGTTAGTTTCTTTCAAAATTGGTCTAAACAGGGTTTTCTTGCCTATAAATTTAAGTGTTTGCTCTGAAATTAAGTCACTTAAATGGCAAATTTAAAACTTTATTCCAGAGTGCCCAAGTTGATGTTATCTGTGTTTAAGCGGCCCCTCCTTAGCCCTGAGCCACACTTGTTGGGTTTAGTATTAACCCACCGTCCTCTCCTGTTTGATGGACATTGCCAGGTGTTTGAGTGACTCCAGGGTGCAGCCACGTCTTTAATACAGCTGTTTTATTGTTGTGTTCCTTTTGAGAACATTGCTTTGTAAGCACTTGATAATAGACTGCAGGCTGGATCAATGTAACAGTGCTAATTTTCCCTTTGTGCTGTGTGATGATTTTTCACGCGCCAAGTACTGTGGCTTTAAAATAGAAACTAAACTAAACTAAACTTCTAAATGTACAGCAGTGACGAACATTGTTTTGGAGTTATTAAGATATGTTGTTTACAGTTCATGTGAGAATTGGAAGGCTGTCATGCAGAGCCCAACCAATATATCATCTGATATGTGCTTATCACATACTGTATACAGTATATTGTATAGGCTATATCTTAATGTAATCTTACCCCTTATTTATGGTTATTTTCCGCTTTTATGTACGGGTAATCATGTAATGTCCATTCAATTTGTGAATGTTCCCAATTTACTGTTATCATTACTATTAAAGATAGTAGTCACAGTGAATAAACTAAACTGTACTGCTTCAGTTTTGTAGTTGTCACAACTCTTTGAGTTTGTAAATTTGATGAATCTTTGCCTTGTTAGTGATGAGGATGAGGATGACGACACTTACTTTATGAAATCGTTAATTTCAGTCATTATTAATGAATCTGCCAGTGTATCCAGAGCTTCCTCCAATGTTAATGTACTTAAATGTTAATGTACTTAAACTTCAATTAAAGTAAAAACTTGTGGCATGACTTTTAGAACCATTTATGAACATACATATTATTAACCTGTAACAGCAGGTATGTTGAAAACCATTGTATAATTTCAATAGCAAGCCAAAACAACTGCAGTGATCATGTATGATGACTGGACATCAGGCTTGTTCTGACCATATTAAAGATTCATGCATGCCTGTGGGATTTGGGGTTTCTGGGAGCTAGACTGTCATTACTATAGGCTGTGAATTCTGGGAAACCTTAAGTGGGGGAAATGTATTTCATGTAATCCCTGGATTAACATAGCAACCAGCTAATGGCCAGGAATGGACGACCTTCTCTCACTTTTTGTGTCCATTTAACCTGGGGCGACGAAGTGGTGGACCTGTTCGAGAGGGAAGACTTAGACCACCAGCTGCTGCTCGAATCCTACAGTGGAGGTGGACAAAAACGTCAAGCTGTGACCTGTCCATCTCACATACAATACTATCATTATAAGCAGCTACAACAGGGCGTAGAACTGAACAAACTCCTTAACATTGCTGTTGTGTTTTAAGTATTTAGGTACTAAAGTAAGTTATCTACGTGTAAGATAGGGTTAAATTTAGCTTTTGTCACAAGAATGTAGTGGAAAGGTGCTCCAGATTGGAATGACAAATAGTCATCTTTATAAAATAATGAATTTTACATCATTTTTTATTTGAAACTGGTCAGATGACAGGTGTTAATTGTATTATGTGGGTGCCTCAATCCCAACATTGTGTAAAGCATGATTAATTCAAGCATTTTTATAACAATAATAAGCTTTACAAGCCGCCGTCTACAATTAAATGGTTTAAAAAACATCCTTATGAAATTCCCTATGTCAACAGTTTAAAACCCATTCATATTGAGATTCACAAAATTTCCAAAGAGTTAATGATTAAAATATTTTGTAATTTGTCGTGGCGTCTCATGGCTAGACTAAATGACTACTTTTAATTCATGTTCATTTTGGGTTTGCAATCGCTCATTGCCTCTTTGCTGTATTTACAGCATGGTTTGCCCAACTGTTTTTACATTTTATTATGTCATTTCTTGAATAAACTGCTTAGGGTTTTATGAGAAACACATGGCATGGATGGAGGATGCTTCTTTCTCTCTCTCTCGCTCTCTCTCAGTCACTCACACTCATACACACACTCACAGATACTCTCACAAGCTGATTCGCCATAATTACACTCAAACTGCTCACAAAGATAAAACCACCGTAAACACACACATTTATAGTTATGACAAATGAACACCAACAGGTTCTATTTGAAATCCACAAACTATATATCTATGCATCTACCTTCCTTGGTGAGACGCTGTACAATGCTGAATTTAATTGATTATCCTATGATTATTTACCTTAATGGTCAATTTGACATCACAAATGAATGAACATATTTGATAAATGAAAAATGTATACAAAAAATTACTGATTCATAACCATCATTGTATCTGATTTGTTGCCTTTGATGTATATGATAAAAAAGTGTACAAGTGTGCATAAATACACTTCTTTTGCATTACATAGCTAAGGTGTTAGGACAACTGCATGCAAATGGGTGGCCAAACGCTTGTGATTTGGAACCTTCAGCATAGTCAACCCAAATAAGCGCGGCCCCTCCGGATTTCTCACTCGAGTCGTCAAAAGTGCTTGGAGGGTTTTCATCACCAATCACCGCACTGATCTCTTTGCATTCAAGCAAAACCAACAGAAAAAAGAATATGACAGTTGGATCTAAGCTGTCCACAAACGCTGCCTCAAGGCTTAAAGTGTGAGTTCGACCGAGCGTAAAATGTCAGAGAGGGAGCTTCCAGAAAACTCTTGTTGGCAGGACAAAGTGGAAACCCAGATTCATGTGAAGGAAAGGGAGAGGACGTTTGGTTTGTACTTTGCAGTTTTGCGGATGGCTCGGCGTTCCTCTCAAATGTCACCCGAGACAGCATTGCAACACCCCGACCAGAAACAGAAGTTGTAGCCTATATTTTAGCTGGGGTGATTATTTATGTACCTGCCATGAATTTTCACTCCAGCTCGCTGTGTACCAAAACCTCCCACTTCTCCCCCAAAACCAGATGGAACAAGGCAGAGTAACCGCAAAAAGCCTCAGACTCTTGAGATCCTCCTTTCCTCGAGTTATGAATTCACCATATGCTGTGCAAAATTATACTTGTGAATATAAAGGCTGAGGTTTTGTTTGTGAAAAGCTCTATGAGAATAAACACTGCAATCCTGCTTTAAGACCTCAATCAATCTTATCGGATAGTAAGCTGGATTTGCAAGATAAAAACAATCAACTTTTGTGGTTTTGAGAGATGATTGCTCATGGTATTCAACACCAACTGCTTTTCACAGCTAATGCTAATGCATTATCCACAACTGCAGCAGCAGCATCATGCAGTGACTTCGAAATCCATTAATGGTATGTTCATATTGAAAAAGCTCTGAAGCACCATAATGTTACTTCATCAGCTTATCCTGTTTCAGCAACGCAATGCTCCGACTGAAAATGCACCATCACTGACAGAGCGAGCCTAATCCAGTGATTGGTTTTACCTTATCACACAACTTAAGGAGTGTACACTTCTAAGCTGACGGATTGAACCTCTGTTCGATACAGGTTTGCAAAACTGAATCTGTTGAGCCTCCAAGATTTGATATGGGTATTTAAAGCTCTGCGCGGCATTAACCGCAGAGCACAACAAATAGCCTGCCTTTTAACAGGGCTAGGGAATCCCAGGGCCAGTTGGGATGCAAATTGAAATGATCCAAGAGTGGATTGAGGAGGTGAGGGTGGGCTCGGATGGGGCTGCGGAGGGTGGATGAGGGAGTAGTGAGGAAAGAGGGTGGTAGGAATGTGGGGATGAGATGAGGTGGTGTGAGGCTTTCGCGGTAGGGCTGGTGAGGTTCTGAGGAGTTAGCTGTGATTACCCTCAAAGACTGACTTATGACTTGAGTGACAACTGTATAGAAACAAATAGTAACGGAGAGAGCGCCGCCACGTCCCTCCCCCTCGTCTCCCACGCAAAGGGGTGACAGCCATTTGGTCAGCAAACAGCGGATCACTGCTCAGCACTCCTCTGGTGATGTGTGTGTTTGGGCTGGTGTGCGTTCCAGCATGGCTGTCAACAGTTCAAGAGGAGTGAAAGGAGAAGCACAGCACATTCTCCTCTGTACTGCTCTAAAACAGCAAGGATGTGACTGAATACAGATAAATTATTCAGATATGAGCAGATAATGCATATTTAACCAATAATATTTTGTGTATTGGAAGACTGAAGTTGCAAAGACGCTCTTCTTTATCCCATAACCTCTTCAAAGTGACAGCAAAATGTACCAATAATTCAGTGGAGACTACCATTGCCATCACAACAAAACTATTTGGAATTGGAGCCAGCTTTTTTGGTTTATGCCACTTCCCTTTATCCAAATATGGATATTATTTTCAAGTTTACACATGCAAACTGCATACAGTTTGTAGTTTTGCTTTACACAGCTATAAATCAGTTAGAGTTACATCATCTGTCAGATTTTGACCCATATGTGACGACAAGATAACATGGAGACATCATTTTTCAGAGTTATCACTGAATGTAAAATCGCTGTGGCAGAGGATATTTCAGTGGACATGCAAACAGACCGAATTGAAAGCATGTTGGCAAATGCGCCGGGGTTTAACCGATATATGATAATCAAAACCATACAGAGGCTTGGCCTTAGAAATGCCAGCATGAGTGCAATGGAACCGTTGGTATAAGTCAGTGCATGCTTACTTCATTAGGTACACAGTCTGCAGACCAGAACATCTGACACCACTATAACAAATGGGATTATTTTGATTCGTAGTTGCCATTGCATTGGCGCTTGCGGCACAAAATTACCACTGCCAACACTCACTGACTGTCTGTAAATGTAAACTTTCAGGCAGCGGTTTTAATTGTTGATATCATCGTGCCAGTGTAATGATGTGCCAATGATGTCATCACACAAATGCACTCTGTAATGCTTACCTGCACACACACATAAACACACATGCACATGCACACAAAGGGCATGTTAATTTTCTACCGTCTAATGCCTTGGATAGAGAGAGTAACCTGCATACTTCTCAACATTGTAATTAAAGGGGATAAATTAACACAGCGGACATGAAAAGAAGAAGATTCCCCCGTTGACCCTGTTAATCAAGACTGGAATGATCAGCCTAACTTGGATTTAATTGTCTTCTGCTGTGCTCTTCCAACAATATTTCGGCTTGCATTGGCCACGCCGTGCCACTGAAGTAAGCCGAGACCCCGTTGGCCCATTAAAAGCTAAGGCACTCTGTTTTGGTGGGTGCGGGGGTAGATGGGAGGGGGTTGATGGCAATGCACACAGGGTGACTCATGATCGGGAGTCCATGGAAGTCAATGCAAGACTATAAAGAAAGCAGCTTCCCTCTCCAGGGTGTGGTGAGGTTTAAGGGCTTTCACATACAACTTTAAAGAGCCCAAGTTTTAAATCCTAGGATATACTGTTAAATCACATGGGAGGCCTATTGTTTCCAGGGCTTCACATATAAGCACTGTTAACCCTCTAAATGCCATTGAAAGCAGCCTGATGTATGCTCATTATAGAGTATGAGCAATCATCAGCTGGGCAGGTGTGAGTGAAACGCGTCTGTGTTTGAGGATACACTTCATGTAGCTCCACTGTGTTTCAAGTTATTATCCAATATCATGTTACGTTCAGTTGAATAAGTGGCTCCCTCTCCATCTGTGTGCACACATATATGATTGAGCGCGCATTTGCATGACCACCGGCCCCGTTGAAACCACCCTGACATCACTGCGTGTGTTTTTTTGCTGCATGTGCAAAATCAAGCAGCGGGTTGAGATTGAACCCTTTTCATTAATCTATCATCAGACGCTTTTGAGTCTGTCTGCAAGGCAACGCTGCATTTTCTTCATGCTGGGAATCTGGAATAAAATGCTCAGCTGTGATGACACCATGACAGGCTTTGTGAAGAAAAAGTCTTAGTAATAATAGATGGAATATACTCAGTCACCAAAACACAAAGACGTAATAGAAGCTGGAGGTTAGATGTTTTCATATGTGACATACAGGCAAGGTTAACTAGTGCAGATCACGACTACTAAATAACTAAATAATAAACTTATTTTGATTCCATTTCAGAACATAAACTTCACTTTTCCAAACCTTATTTTCCCGCTCGCCTTCACTTAACCTCCCTCCGCTCGTCCTCCCTAACACGCTGCGCCGAGACGGTGTCAAGAAGTAAGATATGATTGTATCATCAGATATCGATCTGAGCCCCAACTGGCTCCATTGCCTGGTATTGATTCCTCAAACCGGTGCAGGAGGCCTGAAATTGGTCCTCGCAGTGAATTTCACCGGCGCAGTGTTTTTATTTGTCAAGAAAACATTCAGGCACTATTCAGCCGTGTCCGTAGTGCCATATCTGTCTGCCCTGTTCTGTTTGTATTTATCTGTCAGAGGCCATCGAAATACTCATAATACCTTTCTATATCATGTCTCTTTATATGTGACTTGCTTTAATGTTGTTTTAGTCGCTACGTGCAGGGCAAACACAATGCATTTAAATGTATTTTCTATATTATTATTAGATTAGTACAGTTTATTCTTTTTCCTGTGGTTACACTGAAGTAAGACAGGTTTGTAATGGTCAAATTTCAGGGTGGTAAGGAATGGAAATAATTCAATCATCTGTATCTACTGAGCCCGACAGCTTGTCGACTGGGCCCTAAAGCAACACCAATCCGTCAATCATCAACATACTACATTTCAAACTAATGGTTAATTACTGTAATAAATACATCATCTTAATGTATTCCTAAACAGCAGTACCTGCCTTACATGAGCATAACAACCACATTTCTCATTTTTCTCAACATAGCTGTCATTCATCTCGTCGGGTGAATACTTTGGGGCGATCTGCTCTGCCAACGCTCAGCATGGCATACATCATATTGCATTTCGTTTCACTGGAAAATATGACTGCCTCGTAGAACTCAATCCATCATCCAAAAATTCCAAAAGCTGGACTGCTGCAGTGTCAGTCAGTCGACGGCTTGCGCTGCTCTTCATCACTTACTGTGATGTATTGTGACTTAAGATTATGAAGGAGGATTTTGGCCTCGGTGTGTCAGATTTTAAGTAGGTTTGTGTTGCGATTCTGATGCTGAAAGCCGCTATGGTCAATTTTTTGATTTAGTGTTTAAATAAAGATGGAATTATGAAAATATATTTATAGCTTCTTTTTTAAAAATCATACTGTCACAGGAAAGGTGCAGCAACCTTTTTTTGTGCATTGTCCTCTGTGTATGGTTATTTGTATATGCCTGTGCTAACATAATTTTAGGGCTCACAACATATTCTACTTCTTAATACCTCTTTGTAATATCAGAATTAGTGAACAACATGTTTTTTGTCTAATCATAGCAAAAATCTACCTTAGCACTTCATACTGCCCACATATATACATGCCTATAACCTTTCCATACAGTATCTTGGTTGCGACGTGACTGAACATTATTGGTTCCGACTGAAAAACATGACCCTGCTCAGCCTAATGAAGTCACTAATTTAATATGCAGCTGTGCTTTGGTGGCAATAGATACAAAATCTAATCTGGGCCAAAACTGATTAGGCCTATTAAGTGGTAATGGAGCGGGGGGCACTTAGCATGCTTGGAAGGTTAAGCACCTTTATCTGAGGCGTGGCTGCTCTTTTGTTGTCGTGTTGCTAAGCTGATTGCATGGCAGCGGCCATCTGCCTACTTGTGTGGTCTTCATTTTCTGTCAAAGATTCTCCCGAAATGTGCATTTGTCAGTGGCACGCACACACACAGTAGCGTCTTCAGGCCTTACAGAAAAACCTGAAGTGACATTTGTGATGTAAGGGGTCTTACACAGGTCTGATAAGTCTGAGAACGTGGAAAAGGATTGAAATGCACAAAAAGGTTAAAGAAAGTTAAGAAATGTTCTACTTTCATGATGTACATTTATATATGATTAGGCACTCATCTTACATATTCTGATATCTGATTTTATGAGGAATAATCAGTCAGAATAACCTTTAATCATAGAGGGATATATACATGAAAACATCCAAATGGAACAGAATTACAGTAATATAGGAAACTCTTTCTAATGAAATAATCCTTTTAAAAAGTCCACACTTCCAGCTTTTGCTCAATCAGTGTCAGACAAAGCTGTGCGTGCAAAAATCCCCCCAATGGCAACGGCATATTGTGCAGTGCTTAAATACTAGAATGAATTTTCTGTGTCTTTTGATGTGAGACTGATCTGCCGAGCAACACAACCAGAAGGCATTCCTTACCCAGAGTGCTGGCTGTGGATCTTTGCTCTCTGCCAGCTGAACAATCGCTGCCACGGCACACTTTCTTTTCGCTCAGACGAGGCCTTGACACTTTTCTGACACGTATGAGGGATACATCGCAGAGCATAAAAAAAGACAATGTCCTGCAGTGTTGAAGATTTATTGATGGACAGCTACTGTAGACCCATATGTTTAGGAGGGGAGATAGGGTCACTCTTAAAAGCTGCAATCAAATACGTCTCAATCAGTGTGTTTTCTCCTAGTGATAGTTGCTTAAATTTGATGGTACCTGCCAGACAGCAGTATGAGATACATCCAAAGCATAAATGTGGTTTTCATGCTGGCTATGAGGGGAGAATTTCTGTGCCGAAGAATTTTCAATTCAAGCCAAATTCATTAAAATGTATAAAGTAATGATAACAAAATAAAAGATGTAAATATAATTTTCAAAATGGACAGAACTGCAATTTGATGGTATTGGGAGCTATATGACCTTTTAATAAAACAAAAAGTCAAAATAAATAAATTACAATAAAAATAAGGTAATGTCCCAGTGAACCTGGATTACGTTCATGTGTAAAGGATACTGTATATGTTTTATGGACATATTTTGTTTGTGTTATTGTTGCGTTTGATATCGAACAATCTTACCTTCACAATCAGCGT
>OMOW01102403.1:0-11003 GCA_900312555.1 Lamprogrammus exutus | reverse complement strand
ACATGCCGCGTTTTCTCTCTCTCTCTCTCTCTCCCTCCCTCTCCCTCTCCCTCTCCCTCTCACACACAAAGTTCTGTACACAGACATGAGTATTTAAAAACTGTTGCTGGAGGGATTCTGAATAATGAATATATAAAATTGATATCATATTCATGATTAGCTCATGGTAGGGGTTTCTAATTTGTCTTGTTTGTGGATGCATTATTCAGTGGGCAGGTGATAAAGCACTAAAAACAGGAAAGCACTATGTTCTTTATCCAGGAAGAATATAAATGCTGAGATGTGATGTGCTGACAATGCTTTATGCTGTTGAGCATAAACAGGATGTTGATTTAAAAGACAGAACAAAATTTGACATAAGTGCAGAGGTAAATCTCTTTTATACCATGTGAATAACTCGTGAAAATGTAGAGGCTGGCTACAGCATGAATGCACAGAGCAGGTGTTGAAACCTAAGTTGATGAAATTTTTACATTGATCCAGACTGTGTCCCTGGTACAGGAAAGTCTGCCAGAGGCTTTAAGCCTGCAGTGGCCTCTAGTCAGTGTCACATCCCTCAACAGCACTAAAAAAATAAATTAAAAAAATAAAGAAAATCCTAGAGTGACAGTTGATCAGCATCTCTTCTGATCATCTATCATTGCTTTGTGCTGAGATGCCACCAGGGGACTTATCTGAAGGTCTCCACGGTCCCAGAAAATGACAACCCTGAACGCGGACGCTCATGGACGAGCTCGGAGCGAAGTCCACAGGCACGGATACAGGAAAAGTCAGGTGGAAGGGCACCGACAGGTTTCGGTCATGACAAATATGACAAAAAGGTAAAATTAGAATGAATGACTAAAGGATGACCTTGGGGGAACCGCTCACAATAGCAGACTGGCGATATTGCCTGATGAAGAGCATTTGCAAATGTAACCGACAATGTAAGACAGCCTGCTTTTAGAAAGACATGGTTATCCATCTGTTTATGAGGTGTTGGCTAACATTCAATATTGTAAAATGTTACTGTATATTAGTTCATTTGTTCGGGGCAAATTTAAGCTAATTAAATAAGCAGACTGACATCAGTCCACTGGAGAAACAGCCATCATTGTTATTGTTTATGACATTGCTACTGTCCTACACATCCACTACAACTTAGTGGATGTGTAGGACAGCCTTTAATGTACCACTTGATATTTAACGTTTGATTTCTGTGTACTGATGAAGCGGTAGCAGTATGCTTTGGAATAGACCACATCAGTAAAATACTGTGTTTATACCTTTTTTAGACTGCCCACAATGGAAGGTGGGGCTAAAAGCCTGTGGTCACACACTGTGTGTTCTTGTAAAGGCCTACCGTTTGTTTTTTAGTAACTGAAAGAAAAAAAACAAAGCTTGGAGGAGGAATTACAATCCAAATCACTTTCACACCTGAACACACCTAGCAAATCACTGTCCAACACTAAAGAAAATCGGTGTGTTATCCTGCTGATACACAGATCACGCTGCAGCTCGTTCCCTCTGTGACTACATCACCACTTAACCTTCAGTCTGCAGGTTAAATTACACATCGACTTTCTTTAATTCCCCATGCAAAAAACAGAGATAAATGCATGCTTCTGACAGGTTTCCAGTCTCTGTGCTTCTGGTATATTACCACCACCATCATTGTCATTCCATGTCCTGCTGATAAGCTATGCACATATTGTAGCAATATCCTCAAGGAGAACGTTTGTATGAATATCAATATAGGAGGAGGGAGGAAGCAGTATTCATATAAAGAGAAAAAAATGATTTGAATTAATTCACATTCTGGGCTTGCGGTAGGTCAGCCAGCTCAGAGCACTGAAGCCTAGACTTGATAAGACGTTCATCATCTTCCCCTCACCACTGCAAATGAACCAGGGGCATTCCAAGTGTCCATGTGTGAATACAAACAGTCTGACTAGACAACACTCCGTCTGGTTATTGGAAGTGAATTCATGACCATTTCAATACAGCATCTCCACGCTTTCTCAGTGTGGCAATGTGACAGGCACAACTAGAGGATAGTAGGTAGCAGCGCAACTCAGCTCAACACATATGATCCATACACATAAGCCCTGCATTTTGTGGAACATGAGAAGGCAGTTGGTGTTCTTACCATTTTGGTTCAAGAGCCTATGCTGGTCTCTATGCTGTTCTTGACCTTTCAAATTGCATAGAGTTGCAAATAAGCATGCAAATTTTCAGCAATTTCTTTAATTGATAGTCGGACCTCCTTAACAATTAATAATTGATAGTCATCAACACCTCTTTGGGACCAGCATTATATCATATTATGATTCAGATGGAGCATCTTGTAGTGGAGCAGGTTGTTATTGCAGAAAGACTGTACTCTTCACCTTATGAAACACAAAATGTGTGTTTTTTTATGACAAGTTTTAACTCTGAACAATAAAAATATTTAAAAATTTAACAATCTGTACTGTAAATATCTATCTTCTGACAAAAAACTGCAGCTCCCACTTCCTCCATTAAATTAACAAATGTGCAAATAAAATAAATCTCTTAAATAAACAAATAAGTGACACAGTGTAGCAATATTGTTTGTTGTTGTTTTCTCTGTTAAATAAAGTTATGGAAAATACTGCAGTAGCTTTCTCGATTGGTGCCTAATCTTCTTCTGCGTACCTCAGCTGTCCAGACAGCAAAAGTGAGCTGCGGTCGCACATGTCAACTAAAAATTACTTTTTTTTTAATGAAGCGCAACATATACTGTAAAGTATATAATACACAACCTATATGTTATCGAATAATATTAATCTTAATTGATTAAATTCATAGCAGCTACTAATCATTAACATCCATAGTTGCAAACCAACCTATTTTACTATGACAAGCTTCTGTGTATTAAATTGTTGCAGTCAAATAGAAATCTTTGGATAGTAAGCCACAATATACTTTCCCTGTCTGTTTGCACCAATTATATTCAGCAAAGCTATGATTTCTGTCAAATATACAGTCGGTGGCCAGAAAACTACAAAGTCATGTACACTATAATGTATACAATTACAGTAGCTGTCCAATACATGCAAGGGTTTTTAAACTTTTGATGTTTTCATAGCAACACAAAGATCAGTGCAAGCAGCGCTTCATGTTTTCTATTTTCCAAACATTGAAATGTACTTTGCCCATCAGTTTGGTGTTTTCATGCCTCTGCAGTGCACAAGGCACAAAGCAGGGAGGAGAAGCACAAGCAGATGGGAGTTCCACTCAAACAATGCAGTGCAAGGTAAGCTGTTGGTATTTTGAAGAAAACTACGTTTTTCAATACCCTAAGACGATGTCACAGGGCCACATCTGTTTTCAGAGCAACATCACTGCACTTTTGTCACCCTACAACCGATAAGCACATTTAGATTGACATAAAAGAGACGGTTTAATGCATTTATGGCAAAGATGTCGGTAAAACTCTGTTCTGGGCTAAAAAAAAATAAATGAAAGATTCTCACTTGTATCTATCGTCCACAAAAGAAATGTGGGGCTGTATGAATGCATTAAATGTGTGTCGAAAGTGTATGAATGCAGAGAGTGAGATGGCAGCAACAACAGATGTGTGCCCTATATCAGGCTCTTATTTAAAAAGTGACATGCTGAACGTTTAATCATTAACCATGATTCACAACTAAGGTTACCTTGACTAAATGTTTAACCTAGAGCCAGACTGCAACAATTCAATAGACAAACCTCCATGCTGTTTTGCACATCATACTGGTCAGTTATAACTCAGTAAATCCTGAACAATACTACAAAGTTCACACTCAACTTATTCCAACTAGTATTGTCTATTTTAACCAAATTTGGGGAAAACATAGATCTTTTATATAGAAATGTTACCTGATGCAATTATATGCACAGGTTGAACAAACTGCTTCACTCACAGTTCTGGCAGTTATTGTCACATACAGTATAATCATAACCAAATCTAATTATGTGGATCACTGTGTTGCAAAAAATACAAAACTGTGGTACACAGGAAATGCAATACTACTATTAGTTCACAAACATAAATTCCTCTTAAAAGCCATGTAATTTACCTTGTTCTACCAATTTGTGCTGCCTTATATTTGTGAACTGACTCCAGCTCCCACAGGACAACATTATTTTCCTACTCTGAGAAGCTCTCTCTTCATTGGGTGAGCCATTTACATCATACTGTATATCACTGTGATTGGCACAGACAGGTAAAGTATTGGAGACGAGTAAAGTGACTTGCTGAGAAGATACAAAATCTCCATTCTGATTTAGATTCCACTTCACCCGACACTTTCGCACATAGGTCGCTATGCCTACGCCAAAGAAAATAGCAAGTGTGCTTGGGTAAGGCCTCTTTAGTGCTATGTGGTTAAAATAAAGCCCATAATGTAACCAGCACCTCAAAGCAAGAAGGTCCTGGGCTCGAATCCTACTAGGGGCCAACTGGGACTGTGAAGTTTGCATGTTCTCCCCATGTCTGTGTGGCTTTTCCCTGGGTACTTTGAGTTCCATCCACCTCCAAAGGCTTGCAGGTTAAGTGTTTTAGAATTACCTCTAGGTCTAAATGTGAACTTGAACCCCACCTCTCACTTAATGTCAGCTGGGATTGGCTCATGCCCCCTGCGACCCCCAAATAGGATAAGTGGCTATTGAGAATGGATGGATGGGTGTTAAATTTTAGTTTGAGTGTTCGTTCAAATCAACTGATTCAACTACTTTGTTCACCCATATATATACACTAGTATACACACACATATACACACAAATGTGCTCTCCTGTATGCAAAAGATATTATGGATGAACTGATTGCCATTAAGAATTTCATCAATCAAGGATATGGTATTCTGACAATAAATTCTGTGTAGTTTTTCTGTCTAGCTCACAAAAGCCAAACATTGTAAACATTACACTGTCATCACAAAATCACAAAAACAGCTGCTCGAGCATTGGTTACACTTTAGTGAGGACCTCCTTTATTCTCCTGGACATGTGCTGCACAATCCACTCCAGTTTATGTCATTAACAGGAAAATGAGCCTCTCGTCTGACAATGACAACCACTTCCAAAGTGCCTCCAACATCAGATGGGGACACTGCAAACAATTTGGTCATCTCCCAACCTCTTTTGCTTGAAAGTGATTGATGAGGCTGGCAGTGCTTGCTGAGGTGACAAAAGGAAATGGATAACAAGTAAGTCATCACCACAACTGTTACAAAAACATTGTGTGCTCTGAGCATGGCTACAGAGGATCCGTGGTCGGTAAAGCCCTGGGTTGTTGCTGACATTCAACCGCCACAGCCAACAAATATCAAGACTAAACAGTGTTTAAAAATAATAAAGCCCAATAACTACATTACATAGTGTTTTCAGTGCAGAAAAGTACTCCTGCAAAAAAGCATGAAACATACTGGCTAGAAATAACCGTAGATACAGTATAGTTAGAGGATGAGTAGCTAACTCCAAGTGTGACTTGGAGCCAGATTTACTAAGCATGATGCTAATTACGATCCAGGCCACAAATATCTGTGTCGCCGCATGTTTTCAGTTGTGCTGGGTATTTACTAAGACTGATTATGTAAATGAGCGCAGTGAGTTAATTTGAATGCACTTTTTTTGCCGCTATTTAACACAATTCTTGCGTCTGTTATCTTGGTATGTCTTCTCTTCATGAACGTATTCGGGTCACGCAAAATTTAGATGTGAATTCAATTACCTTTGCCGCAACGGCGGTAGCGAGCTATGCATAAATTTCCATTCTCTCATTCCATTTTTTTGCAGCTTAACATCAGAACACCCAAAAATGCATATGCATTAACTCAAACATGCAAATTTTATGGTTGCAGCTTTTCTTTCATTTTACCAGCGCAACCCCCAGGTGCGTCACAAAAGTAAATATGGACAAACGGTATCTGTCTCGTTACCGTCTGTAAAAGCCCAGCAAAACCCTTAGTAAATCTGGCCCTTCTTAAAAAAGTTATTGCTGAATCTTGAGAGAAGTGAGAAAAGCTTGGCTCCCAAGGATTTGATGAAGCAGCAAATTTTGGGGGAGATCCCCATGTATGAGGATGACAGTAATGATGAGAAAGCAAAAAGCTCCCAGCAACCTAGGAGATTTCACTTTGCTGGATGTAGCTGAAGGCTAAACAAGGTTTTAAAAAATCTGCGAAAAAATAAAATAGTGCAATGAAATTCAATGAAGTACAAAGAAAAAGCAATGAGAATGGATCATTATCATATCAGTTAAAATATGATTTAATAGGAATTTCAAATGTTTCAAATGTTATGCTCATATTATGTTTTGTTATCCAAATATCTTGGGAACATTTTCAGTTTATCACTTACATACATGAACAATGTATCCCGATACTTATGATAACTCAAAGAATACAAAGCCACGCCTTTCTGAAGAGTACAAATTCCACCTAAATTTCATACCACATGTTGCAAATTACAAAGATGATTGAATAATATTAGATCAATGTGAATTGTCGTGTCAGTAATTTTTGGATGTTTTCTCCAGGATTTGTTGTTCTAGGTCAATCAATGCTGTAGCATTGTAATAGAATTTCTCGTATGACTTCAGTTTATCTAACTATTCATTTGGACTAGCTAAAAGCTATAATCACAAGTCAGTAAATTCTAGCAAAATAAACAGTATATCCTGTGTGAATGTGCAACACAAAGCACAGACATGGGGGGTATGTAGCAAAATAACTGTCAGATCCACAAAACTGGAAGGAAGCTGAAGTTTCCAGAACACTTATGCTTATCATGAAACCTGTCGGTCACTTCAAAATTTGTTCTAGTTGAATGTCTAAGCCTTCACCAAAAACCTATTCTGGACAGACCATTTTGCTGTTTGACATGCTCACATTGACCTGTGTGCTCCCAACAAGGAAAAAAATTACTGTGCTTACCTCCCTGTCATCACGCAGACCTGTAATGTGTCCTGGCTCGGACTGTGATGGCAGTGATTAAGAGTGCAGTGTCATAACCATTTGGCCAAGGCAAAACTCTTGACATTCTAATTAAGAAATTTGCTGCTCCAGTTTAGAGGTGATGGAACAGAGCTCTTTATCAGGCAGGCCAGGCCACATACCTGGCAGGCTGCAACACCAAACCCAGCCAGACTTGCTAAATGTCCCACATGCCTTTACTGCTCTCCATGGACCAAGTAAATGAATCACCCAATGTTCTGATGAAATTTAGCATTAGATAATGCCTGAACAAAGTATAATTAAAAAGCAATACTAAAAACAAAAGCCTTGTTAACTTCATCTCATTATTTTGTATAAATGTATGTAAACCAATGTGCAAATGTGTATTGGAAAATCTTATACTTGCTATTAACAGTAAACACTGAAAAAGACAAATTCTTTGACAATTGAAACTTTTTTGAGTTTTGAAACTTTGAATCCCCATAAGCCTTGCATGGGCCTAACCAAGTTACATTCAAAGCCATTAATGTGCTGCTTTTAAAAGGCAAAGGTAAAATCTGAGATGACGTCTATTGCGCGTAAGTACTCTCACACTGTGGCAAATAAGTATTTTAGAATGATTGTGCTATAAACTGGATTCTCTGCATACACAGCCTGTTTTTGACACAAATAGCTGCAAACTTAAATGTACAGTATGTCCTTTGTTCAGATAGTAGGCTATCTGACATTTTTAGTAACATATTTGGAATCTCTGCCTTTTTAAGCAACCCTCATGAATAAAGTCATGCATGTCCCTACGGCACCATTAATTTGTGATGGAAAAGAAGGGCATTAGAACAAAGGGTGGAGGAAAAAAAACACGCCACCTGTTACAAGAGATAATTACTTTGTACAGTATGAAAGTCACACGCCTTGAGTTGTGGTGTATTTGGTTTACAGAGGGAAAAGAAAGGTTCTATTGTCCTTCATGTTCTCAAATACACTAGGCTCTATCACAGAATCTACCCAAAATTACATAGAGTACATCCATCTACAGTAATCTTCATCTGAAGTGATCCTTCCATCCCTTATCCTGTTGCCCCCACCTCCATCTGCCAATCCTATCCTTACATTTAATATAATCCATCCATTCGTCATCTTTCATTTCATCCTCCATCTCCCTTTCCTGCTTCTCCGACCTTCAATTCCTGGCCCTCTTGGCATTATTCTATTTCCTCTCCCATCAGTTAAGACATTTACATCAGTAATGTGCCGACTAATTGGTGTGCACAAATCAGTTTGGATATCTTCATCAATCACATTGTGGATTTGAGGACAGACATTCTCACAGTTCTGCTGTCACACTTTTACACATTAGTCCTTCCTATAATCTATAATGTTATTTTATTATTATTCATGTCAGCTTCAACGTTTTTGCTTATAGAACTAGCTGAATGCACCATAAAATATTTTAGCATTATTAGTGTTTTTTTTGTGTCTTTTCTTTAATTACTCTTACTTAATTTTAAAAAGAAAAACAACTTTATTTCTTTGAATTTTGCCAATGCAAGGGTTTTGCATCATTTTGTGCAAAGGCTTGAATTGTCACTCTCTCACCTTTTCATCATAACATTGAATCAAATTACTTGACCAGCCAAACGTAAATTGGGGCTGAGTTTCTATACTATCTGCAATTTGCTTTGATGTCTTTGAGGACCTGGGTTAGCTTTAGTTTTCATCTACCACCCCATCAAGGTTAACCCAAATCTGTCTCTCAATCTGTCCCATTTTGTGATCCTATTCATTCCTCCCTGCTGCATTCCATCCTCCTATGACTGTCTTCCTGTGTCTTTTGGATTCCCCACCAACACTATACTGTATGTGATTAAATGACCCATTAAGATAATGGCCTGCACTTGTGTTCATATTTGTCAGACTTACATTGCTTGTTACCTACAGAAGCACCTAATCAATACATGCATGCACGCGCACACACACACGCAGACAAGCAGGCACACGTGTAGTGTACCAATGCCCCAAGCCAGTGATAAATCACCCAGTCAGTTCCATTCAATCTGCCACCAGTCACAAATGCCTACAAACCCAGAGCAGTGGCCCTGCAACCTTGGGGCTATTGCAAAGTCACAATGCTGATACAGTACATAAAACTTATTAAAATCCAACATTGCAAAAATCACCATCAACTGCATGCCAGGGGTGCAGCATGTTCACGAAATGTCCTATTCCCATTTTTGTCTAGCCTCTAAATATTTGATAGCGTTATCTATACGTAGAAGCTGTTCAGATGTGAAATGTGCTGTCATCTCGTCTTCTTTGCAGTATATCTCTTCTATAGACCACAATGTCCCAGACCAAACTCCCTGCTCTCCATGAATCTTTCAGTCCTTCACAGTCACTGATAATTTCACGTCAGGCTAATCAAATCCTCCAAGGCATGACAGAAGCATCCTTTATCTTTACCTTTACTTGAGAATGATAAATTCAAAGTCATCAAACACACATACTATCAAGCACATAAAAGAAAAACAACACAGAAATCTGAGCTCACCCAGCAGAGGAGACATGTTCTGGAAAAGCCTGAGCAGCTCTGGGGTAATGGCTGGGCTATTCTCCAAAGTCACCAACCTGCATGAAGAAAATGAGGAAGGCAATGTTTGTGTCAAGACCAATCTGATAATACAAATACAAGCATTTGCAAGTTATAGTTTTATACATGCAAAAATGTTACATCATTATAAAGTGAGTCACAGGATAATGAGACGTTTGGGTTCTGCTAACGAATGACAGAAATGTGTCATTACGTTTGACATTTTTATAGGAAATTAATCACACCATACACACTTTGTCCTCATATTGTGCTCTTAACATTTACCACCAAATAAAAAATCTTCATGAAATAAATGAGTTTCCTGTATAGAAGGAGCTCTTGGAATACATATCCTTATCTTGACTCAGCATATGAAAGTGGACTATTTGTTCAATAAGATACAACAGAATATTCACTAGATTATTTTGCAGTATCAGTCAAGTGGGAAATTCTGTCTTGAGATGTTACACTTAATATTTGAGGCAAACACTTGAGCAGATATCAAAAACGCCAGGCAAGAGCTGTTAAAGTTTGCCTGCACAGATATTTCCAGTCAAATAAACGAGATGTGAATGACTGATTTATGTTCATAACCCTACAGGGTGGAAAAAACAAGCAACTTTGACAGGGAAGCAGAGACAAAAGTGGATGATCGAAGAGAAAAGTGAAAGAAAATGACAATGACTTTGTAAACAAACAAAACAAATAATAAGGCTGTGGCTGCTTATCAGGAAGGAAGAGAGAGGACAAAAATGTAGGGCTGTGGTTTTACACAAAGAGCACACATAGAATGCTGAACATTACAGTTCAGACATGGATGGACAAAAGAGAAAGGAGAGACAAAGGAGACTTAAAACAAAAAAGACAATGGGAGCACAAATACAGGTATCCTTCTCCTGCAGGCACCCATCTATAACTGTCAGAGCACAGATATGTCTCTGTCAGTTTGTAACGCTGTTTCCGAAAAGCCAACATTTTGCAAGTCAGCATTCTTTTGACGTGACTACTACTATATGCGTGGGGCATTTGTTTATCCAAGCACACATCCATAAAAATAAAAAATAAAACATTTTGAAAAATCACATAAAAAATATCTAAATTAATCTTAATGATCAAGCTGTTACTGCAATTTCACAGGCCAACCTTTAGTCTACTGACAATGTAAAGGCTCAACATCAAAACTTTCTATGCAATAAAGAATTTGGTTCCTATACATGTACTTAAAATGAGCCAATAAGTGAGACTGATGAGTAATTTCAGAAAAATGTAATCATAAGTGAACAGATGGAGAGAAGAAAATAGGAAAACTGAGAGTATGCGTGCTTTCGGCAGTGTGAGGGACGAAATGGGAACATTAAATGTTTGATAAACATTCACCTTCAGGAGTGTGACAAAGAACATTAGGATCCTCTAGCTGACAAGCCACAGTGTGTGTGTGCTATTTTATCTATTTGTTGTGTTAAGTATGACAAATA
>OMOW01102401.1:13124-23390 GCA_900312555.1 Lamprogrammus exutus | reverse complement strand
TTTCAGTTTCCCTCTATGGTAATTTAACATTTAACATTTTTTTTTTTTTTTTTTGGAATCATATGTCATGATTGCCTTTAGACTGTAGTTCAGAAAATTGCACCATAATTGTCTGGTAATAGATTTTTTTAATTTTATTTTTTAGAAATTTTGCTTTAATAATGTATTTGATGCATGCTTGTCTGCTCTGTGAGGGAAGAGGTTAGCTGTCCCCCTCAGTTTGAGAGAGAAGGTTTAAGGAGGAATGCATCTGTCAGTGAGGTAAAGAGCACTGACAGCCATACGTCATCTGTGCCTGGTGCAGGCCCCTGTATTTAAAAGACTACGGCAGTCAAAAGCCCATAAAAGTGAGTGACTCCTCGGGAGCATCTGCCACTGCATGCGGGGAGGAGATTCAATGTGAAAAAGGGGAGATAATGTGCTCACTCACTAATGGGCACCCGACTAGACACAGGCTCATTTTTCACATCATGTCATCTGTAAGGTTTGAATAAAAGTAATGGCCACAATGAGCCTGGATCTCTCCCAGCCATTATGGCTTTTGCTTCCTCACTTTTATTTGTGTTGACTTGTACAGTCAGAGGAGATGACAGTCTCTGGTCTTGCAGATCAGTCAGAGTGATGATCTTTGCTGCTCTCCTCTGCCGCTGACAGGTCCCTTCTCTCTGGCAGGCGTGTGAAGCCAGAATGCAGCACTACGTCATATCAAATGCTGTAATCTGACAGAATAAAGGGGTTTGCACACTGGGGGGACATCACAAACTCTGTCTTTTGTAATTTTCTGACAGAGACAGAAGGGGGAAATGAAGGGATTTCTACAGTTTCATGTAGTAAGAATTAGTGTCAGTCAAAGTTAAGTGGCTATTTTAAGATAAATAGCAGAGGACTCTCGTGCCATGTTTTGGGGCATTGGGCTTTAAAAGACTATGCTAATGTGTGCAGATACTGATTGGTTGTTAGATGTTTTCATTTCCTGAACATTCAGAGTTGCAGGATACAGCATGTCTAAATATCCGATCTGAAAAGGTTAGTGCGTAATTAACGCTTAAATTCACTGCCACTGTCAGCCATGTTCAGTTGATGCTCAGATGTTAATCTGTTCTTTTTGGAGTGTCCCTGCTGCACACTGACTTATACAAATGCATAGAACAAGCCACTACTAAAAAATTATTATTATTATTATTATTATTATTATTATTATTATTATTATTAATAATAATAATAATAATAATAATAATAATAATAATAATAATAACAACAACAGCAACAACAACAACAACAGTGCTTCTCGTGATCATTTTTAATGTATGGTGAGCCGGTGAAACGTGCATCTCAGAAAGCTTTAACATATAATACGCTTTTTATGCTTTGTCAATTACTTTTGAAATAAAGGACTGTTTTGTGTCACCCCCTATAAAAACAAGAAGATGGATGAGAAAACAAGTGATTTCCTTATTAGGTTCAGGAGTCAAAGGCCCTATTCCAGAGCTGTGGGCTTCAAGAGCCCAGAAGATTAAGACATATATTGGATTCATGATGGAGGCCACAAAGTTCATTTTCAAAATAAAACAGAATATTATTCACAGTCCTTTTAAAATTCAGATTGCTGGCTGACCTGTGACTTGGAAGTAGGGTATTACATTTTCAATGAGCTGCTGCTACAGTATGTCACTACAGGGAAAGATCCCACATCTTGCTCCTTTGCCAAGGGAATTATAGGATTAGGCCAAGCATAGTTTAAGGAACTATGAAAGAAACAAAGAAATTGTGAAATGTAAAATTTGAAATGTAAAATTTCAATCCTAAATTTAGTTTTGTTTTCTTCTCACAATGTGTCCCTTTGCTGCAAGATGTTAATTCTTGATAACAATGGAACTCAAACAGAGTTATTGTGAGGCGCAGAGTCAACACTGTAGCGAGGCGAAACAAAAACAGTCCTGCTTTGTAAGGCAGCGAAAATCTCCCTGCAGTGATATTATAAGAGACACATGCACACAGCTCTAGCTGATTTTCATATATATTAAAATCACTACCTACCATGGAATATGAAATTGTGCAAACCACCAAGGCTCAGGCTTACTACTGCAACTTCTGCTTTTCTTTGATTCAGATTTTCTTTCAGATTCTGTGACCCTAAAAAAAGGTGGCCAATAATCTCATTCACACACGGATTCCATCATAGACCCCTCAGGTCCCCTACAGAAGACCAAAGAAGTAATATTGACACTGTTCAGCTGTGTAAAAAGTTGCATGTCATACACAAATATTATGAAAAGTTAACACTTTCCTGCAGGCTATATGCGCTCATAGCTGCCAGTATAATAGAAATCTCCAGTTAAACCCTCCTCCAGGATAACGTAAATCTGTGTATCACACTGGAAAGATATCAATATGATATTCCACCAAAATTCCCACTTAAACAACCATCATAATACCGAGAGCTATGAGATATTGTAGAAATAGCAGAGTGCGAATGATCAGTCACTAGACCTGGTGTTTGGCTGCACCACACATACAACTGTAATAAAGCCACAACTTCAGCATGGTGAGCTCATTCCCATAGTACCCCCCATCCAACCGTCATCTCCCTGCACCAATGCCTGCCTCATCACTCCACACAAAATATCCCAGCCTTAATTGGTCTGTGCTCTCCAACATGTTTGTAATGAAAAAAGCAGCACATAATTCTTAGTTTGTTGGCTGGCAGAGCCCAATTTACAAAAGTGGAGGTTGGTGATAAGCAGAGACAGTACGGCTGTGGAGTGCTCAGAACAATGAATCACCCCGCTGCCAGGGTTGAGCAGAATATAATTGAGTCCAACATCTCTGAGCACTTTCACCATAATTAATGATAATCTGTAACAGAGGAATCTGAGATTCCAGTTCACAGAACTGTTTAATTAGGCCCAGTAATGAAAGCACAGGCACTACAAGAATATGGCCGGCCTCATGATTAATGATTTGTGCTACTGAACACAAAAGTGCTGCACCGTTAACTCCAACGGATGCTGCTGTGTCTCCCTGGCATTTACAGAACACCAAAATACATGTGGGGCTGTTTTCATCCCATATAAAATAGGATAAATATTTTTCTATATGTGTACGGCCAACATGATTCCCGGTTTTATTATTTCTGCTCAGGATTAGATGAAATGTTTTCCATTTGTTCTGCAGTTTTAACAAAATTTCTGAATGAACTGATAAAAATAACATTTTGCTCATGGTAATGAATAATGAATAAAGGTATAATTGTGTATGTGCAGTTTTGGATTTATCAGAATTCACAGAGTGGCTTTATATAATTAAATATGTTACTGTGGTTCTTTAATTAAATTATAGTTAATGACTTTGATCATCTGTAGATTGTGAAAGTTGTCTATTTGATATCGTTTTGCAATGATTGCGCAAATTTCAATTATGACCCATGGAGATGGTTTGGTTGTGATGAAAAATTACATGAAACGAAATGCATGGATTTAAGTAAGTTCTTTGGTAATAACAACTTTATTTTATACTGTGTACTGTTTTGCAAACTTTTCCAGCTTGACCATAGCGATGTTGTTTGCCTTATGTGATGTTTTCTAGACTACACAGCTTGTACAATCAGTATTTATTTATACAGTTTTTGATAGACCTCTCTACAAAGACTGGCATGTGACAGAAAAATAATGCGCTGTACCATTCAGTAAAGTAATAAAAAAAGGACAAAAGAATTGAGGTCTTTTACTTAAAAGTATGGATTACATTATTGAATGAAATGCTCCAGCTCCTGCTTGTGCCTCGCAGGCATCTTTGTGGTTATTTCCTGGTAGTATAGCCAGAGTTCAGCAGCAGCCTGGGCCGTGCATTGCCTGTGTGCTACAGTAGTTCCACCTTTTAAATGGATCTCATGAAATGCACAGTAATACAGTCATACCATTACAGAAACAAAATAGGATTTGGTTTGGCATGAATTGGATTTCTACTCAGAAAAAAGCTATTAGTCACTGCCTGTCAGTTTGTTGACTGCTCCATGTTTGATGTTTTAATGCACTACACCTCTAAACTTAAATCCCCCATACTTACAGATTTTAAATATATTACTGCTTTTGGTGAAGCTACAGTTAGGCTAATCTGGAGTCATGTTAAGAGTTTTAATAGAAAGATCAGACCCTTTTAAATAATAGGAACGATAAGCTGTGCAGGAACCCACTATTCATTTTATTCATGGTACCTCTCAGTAAAATGTTGAAGTTCACATCAGGCAGACCCATGCCTTAGGAAACGACAGCATGGAAGGCAATAAGTGCAGAATACTATGCTCAGAAACTCTACACACATAAATCTATGACAAAACTTTCCAGAGGAGAGAGAGAAAACATAAAAAGATAGAAAAAAAAGATGTATTCCTGTAAAAGAAACGACTGTAACCACCCACCCCCCTGCCCTCCCATTCCCCATGTCTAAATCTTGTTTAGTTCTTTAATTCTACAGTTTCTGACCTGGATCTGGCCATCGTTGCACATGAAAGAAATTACAAAAGCCTCTCAGTCACAGCAGCCCAGCTTCCTCCTGCACTGCAGCATTTGTCATTGCCAAAACAGCAGAGTTTAATTAAGTGTTGTGAGCAGCCTAGTGAGAAACACACTTTAAATTAAACCTCTGAACATGCTGCTATTGGTTCTTTACCTTCTCAACAATCAGCGGGGTATACGGCATAAATTTCTATCTCTCAAGGGGGAAGGCAGCTGCTGCACCTCTAGCGATTCATAAACGGCTTGCCTCCCCAAGAGCAATCTCTATTACAGCACATTTCATTATAGCCCAGTTTGGAAACAGCAAGCAGATGAATGTGATAATTAATGTCCCTTTCCAACTAAACATTTTATTTATTCCCGATGAATTAATGTTGGTTGTTACCGGGGTTGAATAAAATAAAAAAATGGCACCATATTTTGGCGGAAACTTTGTAGGTAAAAGGAATTACATGGCAAATTATCTTCAGAAGCGTCTGGCAGTTCTTGGCACAAGAGAGGGAATTAATTCAATCGCATCTGTTATAATGGATTGTTTGAAGTTGGTAAGCAAGCATTTTGATTCAGTAATGCATTTGTTAGTATGTCCTCTTCGAATGTCTTAAAATACATCAGTAGATAAAAGATGCAAAGACGTGGGAATATCTTCTGTAGTAGTAAAGAGAGTTATTTTCCTGAGTGTTTGTGGAATGTCCACAGTGAACTACAAGGAGTTCTTTGAAGAGACAGCAGAGGATGCATACAGCCCCTCTTAAATAATTGAAATAACATTGAAACCCATTTGTACCTAAAATGTGAACAATATTGACATATACCACATACAAATATTAGAATGGTTTAGTGATCACATGTCCATCTTGTGGATCATGACCTTGCAGGTATCCAAGTTTTATTTATCTATTTTATCCATTGTTGTCTGTAGTTTTAGCACAGATACAATGAAGTCATATTTCTGGGCCATTTTTTTGTAGTGATTGTGAATAGTTCTATGTGAAAGCCTCTCCTTGTATTATTATACATTTCCTCTGCTCAGATCATCAGCAGCATCACACCTAATGCTTTTACCTGTACCTTACAGCGTTGCTGCATTCATTCCAACTCTACTGCAAGACCAGGTTCCTAAGTAAGGTAAAAAAAGAAAAGAAAAAAGAAATCCGGGTCTTGTCCCCATATGACACATAACAAGTTCTGGCACAAACACTGAGACCAATCAAATTCCACTTTAAACAAAGGTGAATGTACATTTTTCTGTTTCTGTTTCTGTTGGATGACATTTTCTTGTCCTCCCGTTTCTGCTGCTCCTATTTTTGAGTGATCAGACAGCCATTACAAGGTCCAGGTTTATTAGCGAGACCATATAGGCCCAAAGCTCACTGTGGTAGAGGTGTAATTCTCTACAAAGTGTGTCACGTTACCTCTGTTGACTGATCCACACAACAGCTGGCTGAGAGGGCCTCTCACACTTCTGAGCAGCAACGCTGTAAAGGAGCAGTGATGTCTGTAGCTCTTTGCAATGCAAGCAGAGAGCCCTGACATGATTTTCATACCGGGCTTGTTCACACTGGAGCAGGAAGTCCTATACAAGGCAATTTGTAGGTGCTCCAGTAGATGAAGTGCCTCCACTTCAGCTACTGCTTTTGTTTCATTTTCGTTGAACCTCATTTAAACCTCATTTTGCCTGAAGATCAAAAGGATAAGAGAGTCCTCTGCACATTTAGAAAAAACAATATTAACAAGGTATTTTAAAGTAAATTTAACTCTTATTCAAAAATTTGATGTACAGCATGTGGGAAAACTGGAAAGTGGTTCTCAAACTGTGGTATGTGTACCACATACAGTGTTTGAAGCATCCCTTCTTGTAACTCTGTTACTGGCAAATTATTCACAAAAAGTGTGTTTATTTAAGAAACTGTTTAAGTTAAATTATTATCCTCTTTTGATTAAGAATTTGTTGAAAAAGGTCCAACTGTTTCTGTTTCCACACTGAGCACTTCAGTTAGTTACTTGTCAAGCTGATTTCCCTACAGCACACATGCACGCATGAGACTTTGCTGCGATTTTTCTTCGAGATGGATTTTTGGTGAGTTGTACTATAGTTTTGATGAGAGGTGGTGGGAGGATGATTTATCCTTTTCTACAACTTAAATGCTATAGATACTTCAGATAAGTCCTCTTATGCTGACAGTTGCTCTCACCAAGGCGTTGCTTTAATAGTTGAAATCACTTCCATGTTTCAGCAGCTAAATTTAACTTATTTAATAAGAGCAGTGCTGCTCTCTTATAATCGGTCAAATACAGCAAATCTAAGCTTAAAGGAAGCATGACTTATTTTGAATTGCTGGTGGATAACTTGCCCTTGGTTCATAGTAATGTCTTGCTAAATATATTGGGACCTATTAAGGCCAGAGTTGGATCTCTTTCATCATTGATCATTTAAGAATGCTCCTCTGCTCTTCTCCTTTGCAATGCCAAATGATATATGATCACTCCTACACCGTAGTTAATGTACACTATTAGCTCTGTATTTAAACATGATAATGTAATTGATTCACAAATTGATTTATTGATGTTAATTCAAGTGTTTCATGTATTAATCACAGTAAAGAAATTAATTTACTATATTTTATGAGCTGTTGTGCGATCAACTAATGATAAGAATTAATCAACTTTAATAAGAAATTCAAACACTATTGTTCAGCTAATTTGTCACTTTGTTAGAGGGAGAATGAACAAGGGCCTCTTGATTTACAGCACATAACTCTCCTGGACGATTACACAGCCTTTCTTAGGGGTCTCTGCTTACAAGCATCAAAGACACTTTTGTGGTGATCTGAGGGCTTTAATATAATTTGTCCGATTTTTGCCAGGGAATTAGTCATTTTTATTTGGAGGTGTGCAGTTTCTCCTTCTCGACTTAAGTGAAAGTAAACCAACCCCACCTCTGGCCTGTGCCTTTGTCTTTAAACAATAAACTGGTAGAACTTTACAATATGTAATAAAGTCAAACTGTTTTCATCCCTTGCTCTGAGTAAACACTGCCATTGTTTTGCACTCCAGAGAGCCATTTAAGTAGTTCATTGGAGTAGTTCATGTCTTTAAAGTATTGATCTCTCCAGTCAATGGAAAAATAACAACGCGGTTATAAGCTACTTGTCCATAGCGATGGGCAACATAAATTATTTAAAAAGGGCAGATTCGCTGTGGCCACGAAGCCATCAATCATAAGATATGGCAACGGGGGAAAAAAAAAGAAAAGCCGTGCTTCACAGGGCTCTCCTATCTCCCCGCAGAACAATTCTATCAGCCAGGTGACTGTGAGGAGGCAGGATGACCCGATGTCACTCACATTGTTGCCTCTGTCTTTGAAGGGCCCAGTTCTCCTCTCAGCCCTGGAATGGGATGGCTAAATAGATTCTCTGGCGTCCCTCCCAGTGCACACTTCAATTTGTCTAACAATAAAAGGTGGACAGAAGAGTTGGAGTCTCCCAAACAATGGATGAATTTTTTATTGAATGGATGAATTGAGTTGCAAGTGGTACAATATTTATTCATAGGGGTTTATTCACAGGGATGTTCCATTGAAAAGTGACCCATACAACAAAGCCAGAGGTTTTCTTCATCCTGTGCTGACATAGTCACACCACACTCTACTACGTACTCTACTACTCTCTACTCTATGTACTGTACTAGTAGTTTATACACACCGACTTCCTGTGACCCTCTTACCCACTTTCAATCCCACAAGGATAAACAGGATAGTTAAATAATGATGTAGGTCCTTCCTGCTTTGATCTGTTTCTGCTTGTAATGCTTGGTGTTGAGCGTTGTGGCTACTAACAGACTAGGTAGCTTTTTTTGAGATTGAATCATCCTCACCTAGCCTTTGAGAGGACATGATGAAACAAAATAACTACTCATTGAAACCCAGGAATGATCAAAATGACAGAAATTATAATGATGTGATCATGATAATAATCCATCATCTAGTTTTTGTTTCATATGGTTTATTTGGTTTTCTTTTTCTTGTAACTGCTCAATTAGTGGTATAACCACAAAAACTATTTCAGTATAATTCTTATGGCAACATGTAGTTCAATCAGTCAATACAATTTGTTTTGTGTAGCAATTTTCCCAAAGTAGAGGCAACTCAGAGTGCTTTCCACAAAATACTTGATTGAATAACAAAATCAGAGCCCAAACAGGATCTGATGAAAATGTAGAGAAGAAAACGGTAAGTTAATAGACATTCTCAAGCTGTAGTTTCAAGTAACTGCTGTATATTGAGGCTGTTTCCCTTTAAAATGATAATAATGTTGTTGCACATACAATATGCTTCTGCCCTGCATTGGTGCTGCAGCACAGTATAATATTTTTTCTGCCATGTTGTAAAATACAAAAGACGTTTTTGTGGAAAATTTCTTGTGCTCAAAATTAGTTGCAGTACCAACATTGAAAATGAAAATGCACAGTTACATCAGAATTACTGTGTGGTTTACGCATAAAATCTGATTGAGTGTCAGCTCTTTTAAGATCATAATTAATTTCGCAGTAGTGATTAGTTTGCTTGTGTTTCTTTTGTCTATAAATCCCTCTCTAAATAAACCTACCTTTGCACGGGCCTGTACCATAGCACTACATCAAACACACATGAGGGCATTGTAAATGAAACCATAAAAAGGCAGCCAAGCAAATACAATAACAGAGAGATACTTAAGTGTGGCAGATGTGTCTTTGAGTTTGAGTTTCAAAACGCAACTTTGATTAATAATTGATTATATAAACCCATACCACATGAAAGGCAGGAAGAGGTACCACTCATGTGAATGGCCGACCAGTCAAATGGCACTTTGTTGTTTTAAATGCTCCCCTGCACATCGGTGGCACGGTCAGCCCTCTGACCAGCACAGGGCTGTGCGACGGAGACGGCCTGACAAAGTGCTGGCACCAGCCTGATGAAACGAGACGTGCAGGGATATGAATGACTATATCTAAGGGGTAATTGCTGCAGAGCAGGAGCCTCCTACCTCGTTTCATTTAGTCTATTAGCAATTTATGGCTGGGCTCACTCGGCTCTGCACAGGAGGGGTTTGATCTAAATTCTCATGAGCTTTTAGGTGAGGCTGGGACCCAGTAGAGAGCCTTAGGGGGTACAAAAAGGGTTTCACTTACCACTGCTTTAATTCTCTTGGCTTATCATTAATTTGTTGTCACAGAAGAAAGGTGTGCATCACTTTTCATCTAATTAAAGTTAATGGGATTATGATGCCATTGTGCCCATCTCTGCAGCCCTGCTTTTAAGTGCTTTGGACACCTAAAATTGTTGTTTGTGCCTAATCACTTTGCTTGATTATATTGGACTGACTGGATAACAGCATAACAGTATTTGAAGGAAGTCCACTTTCCTCAGAACTATAAAAAAATACATTTCTATCATTTATTATGTATCATTTATGTATCATAAATTGTATGTATAAATGTATTAATCATTTATGTATCATAAATGATAAATAATTTCTCAAAATATAGTAAATTGTTGTACAAAATTGTTATGGAAAGTTTGGGAGTTGGGGGGAGAAAAAAGATGGAATTTTTGGATTTTTCCTTTATGAGGATTCCAGGAAGTATCATGTCCGAGCACCAGGAAGCATCATATGCGAGCACTGATATTAAACTACTGATGATATGAAGGAACAAAACATCAACGAAAACACTGGTGTGATGGTTTTGTGGCTGTAGGCTGATATTTGTGGTA
>OMOW01102399.1:0-20202 GCA_900312555.1 Lamprogrammus exutus | reverse complement strand
GGTGTGTCGCAATCTGTGTCGATGGCTCAGTTGTATTTGCTTTGATCAATTTAAAATGTATCCAGGGAGGGCAATTACATTTGCTAATGAAGGGAAATTGGTTTCAATCATTTCCAAATTAATGCACCTCAGACATTAACAGCTGATAATGCAGTTTGCCCCTAAGAATAATATTGTAAGTGTACAAACTTTGTGTCTAATGGAAGTGTGTCCTCTGAACACAAACTAGTCAATTAAAGGTTAACAGAGGCCTTGTTTCTGCAAATAAAGAATTCTGACACAAATTTAGAGTCAATTTTGTCTGTGCAGACACAACCTTGCCAGAAATATAACTCAACCCCACGTCAGACGACAGAACAAGCACGTGAACTGTAACACTAGTTGTTGAAGCCGACTCTTTCTGGTGAGCTATGTGAACTGACTTGCAAAACCACAAACCAGTTTTATTTTTAGAGATTAAATACATTTATATCCCTTTCTTTCACAGCAAGCCCACCCATCTCAAAAGAGCCCATGTTAACATCCTCAGTGAGAGCTAGAAATGCTATATCAGCACCACAAATTATGCGAGTTCATTGTCCTGACCCTAACCCCTATCAACATGCATGTTCGCTAAGTTAGTAGCCTAACAAATAAGGTTTGTTGTTCGCTCAATACTCCCCGTGCCTCGGGCATTGGCTGGTTTGTTATATTGGACCACTGAAAATGCAAAATCAATTCATTTAAAGAACCTTAATTGACAACACAAGCAAATGGACAGATTGCTTAGATCACGTATTTGCAGCTTATGTGACAACACCTGTTAAGGAAACACAATGCACTACAGTGATCTGTGAGCATGAAGTGCAAAATGTTGCTTGTCTTGGATTAATGGTTGTATTATGTATGTAATTAATTGATGTATTGTAAGATTTCTACTAGCCTTCACCTGACCACTTACACATTTTTACACTGATCTGGTGGCATAATTTTCAGCAGTACACACACATACAGTGCTTTTGTTTCCCAAATGCAACAGCAGCAGAGGCTTTGGCTGGGTGGTGTGTTAGGCGATACAGCTTACATTATTATTATCAGAATTCTCTTTCTCAGAGCGAATAGTCCCCGTATTCCATTATCATTTCAAACTGCAGAAATCTCTGCGTCTCTTCGATAACCAACCACAGGATTATTACATCAGTTGTACGGCACTGTTTCTATGAGATAAGGCAAATGTTGTTGTTTTTTTATCAACAAGAAATCTAGAAATAGTTGTTTTTCCTTTTATTAAATCATGTTTCAACTACTGCAATTCATTATATTGCCGCATAAATAGCTGAATCCTGATGAGACCCCAATTAGTACAAAACGCTGCAGCCTTAACTCAAAGAAGTGTGACCATTCTTATTAGTCTGCTGTGCACTGGCTTCCACTACATTTAAGGGTTGATTTTTAAGATTTTACTAATGACGTTTGATATCTAGCTGTAGTAGTTTGAGATAACTTAACTTGTTTGGTCTTGAAAGACCGAATGAGTTTAGTTGCCTTGAACGACTACAGTTAGATATCTAATGACTTGGCTGACTGAGAACCTTCATAGACACAATGGCATCATAGTTACAAACCCAGTCAGTGTGACTCAGATCAGGCTAAGAAATGTTAAATATCTAAGATCTAGTAAATCTAGTAAGACCTTTATTTTCTAGGCTTGGATTAAATGGAACTCTTAAACTAAACCTATTGAAAACCTTTTGATTTGAATTTGAATTTATTTGTATGTATCTAACTTATAACATCTTGAATTTAAACTCTTATCATTATTTCCACTTTTTAAAGATGTTTTAACAATTTATGGTCAGGCATGGTTGTCTCTATTTTGTAAGGCACCTCTCCCTTCTTCTTCCTCTTCTTCCTCTTCTTCTTCTTCTTCTTTTTCTTCCTCTTGTCATTACTATGGGCTGGTTGTTGCTCTCGATTTGAGGGACATGATGTTCCTTGTCGTCTTAACACCCACTCACATGAATTCACTAGTGATCAGATATTCCACTGATAGGTAACATGACGATCTATTTTCTCAATGTCTTGAAAGAGAAGATTGCAGTGCCTTGGGTTAATTGGCGAAAAACGACAAGTCAACAGCTTCCCTGCTCGGCTACAGACCTGTAAGTACTGTCAAGTAGAAGCCTTTTACTTGACTTCTGATGACAGCCATGGCGCATGAACATTCAATGCAGTAAACACCCTCAAGTTCACAGTCCCAAAGGGATGCGTCTCCTCTGGGAAATCAGGCCTCTCTCTGGAGGCTGCAATTTCCACAAACTAAATGACAGGCTTCATTATTCAACAATGTAGTCTGCCAAAACGTTTTCATTGGCTAAACATGATTGAGTACAGAGTGTGACTTTAACGTGTATGCAAACTGGAATGTGCAATACAGAACAAACGTTTAGGATCAGATCTGCATACAAGTTAGTCCAGGAAACCTGTATCACAAACTATATAAGTTGTTTATATTGTTATTTCTTACAAGAAACATACACGTGACTTATAACAACCTATTTTATCATGTATGTATTGACAAAATCCTTCACTATGCAAAGATTTGTGCCACACCCAGAATTTAAAGCAAATTATTCTGCTGCAAGAATGCAAATAAATCAGCACAGCTCTGTCTTCCTCCTTCAGCCACGGCATATTTCTCTAATTGGGTGTCCCTCTCCATGGTTCGTGTTTATCAGTGCTTTGATTAATGCAGAGGAGCTTGTGAATGAGATTCCCTGTTGTTGCCACGTAGTCGTCAGTGCTAAGAGAGAGAACTACAAAAGATGATCAATAGTCACATGCTCGGTTGGTCTTACACTGTTATCTGAGGGAAGAGTAACTTCGTGCCCATTTATTTTGCTCACTCAGACATCTGGCTTTCTGTACACAGTGGAAGGCGATGTCATGAGTGAGTTATGGTAGCGGTATACAGAAAAGATTCAAATGAAATAAGATTTGTGAGATTTGATGTAAAAAATAGTTTATCTTTGTTTTCCGTCCTTTCAAGTAAATTCAACAAGGTCAGTAGTGTAGAGCAGCACACTTTATGCATGCATGCTCACACACCCATTCACACTCCACTTTCTAAATCAAACCCTCTGCCTTAAAGGGGAAATACAATTAATTTTAAGAGTGCACATAGTTTATTTTCATGGTTATGTGCACTATAATCAACTCTGAAAACCACCTGGATTGAAATCTGTGATTCCCAACAGCTAACCTTATTCACTTAGAAATACATGGTATTGGTTTACAGCTGGATTTAGTCTCGGGCAAAACCTGAAAACAAACCCACAGCTGTAGAAATCACTCAAAGTTTCCATTTTCCAATTACAGTTATTTTCACTGCAGCCGTAAATTGATGTGAAAACAAATTTCAAGGCAAGAGAGGCTATAAAGGATTTTCCACCTTGACGTCAAACAGAGTACATGTTTTAATGTTAAAGTGAAAATATCTTTCCTTTTGATATATAAAGGACATGTCATTACATAATAAATCATAAAGGAAAATATTAATCGAAGCAGCTCTTGGTATAGCACGAGAGCTGTGGCTCACTGCGTTTGACGTAAGCCACACCTCATGTGTGAAGGTTGAAGTTATTTTTGTAGGGAAACACAATGGCTGTGTAATGTTCACATGTTCCCTCACAGTCTTCAAAACCCCACATGTCAATTTCACAAAAGGGAAAGAACAGGAAACGATTATTATTTCCAAATCGATTCAGGCAAACTAAATGTATCTTCCACCTGCGTTTAATTTATTATCCTCTATAATAAAACGATAATTTCATATAATCCTTTGCGATTCCAGAATTTTCCGATTTACGTCTAAATTATAATTTATAACCCCTGGCTGTGGTTTGCCATGAGTTTATCTGCAATTCGTTGCTATTTACTATCCTCGTGTGGACAACAATGTGTACTGCAGGCTAAGCTGACATTGTGTATGAAATACAATAGTACTCAGAATGATTAAGGGAGCAAAGAGTATGGTGAGATATGGTGATTTATGTTGTATCTTAATTTTCATTAAATGTAATCACAGAATGAACAAATTTATCGAGTGTTTAATTTGAATATCATTATCTTATCAATATGTGTTCACTGTGTAACTGTATTTATTTATACTTGATGGCAACATGGCAAAAAAAACAACATTTGAAGCAAGTTCCAGTAGGTATTTCAGCCAGTCTCTATTGTTGTTGTTTTTCCATTTTTTTGATTCATCTCTGAGTGAAGTCCAGTCAGAAAATGTTTTTTTGGGTTAAAGTTTCTTAAGTGCTTTTTGCTTTACAGAAGCAGTGGGCTCATTTCTTCTCTTCCTCTGCAGTTTCATCACCTTTTTTCTCCTCTTCCTTCGCTTCCTCACCTTTTCCCTCTTCCGGTATTGTCTCACATTTTCGGTCCCCTTCCTTTGCCTCTTCACCCTGCTCTCCTCCCTTTTCCTCCACATCTTTTTCTTCCCCCTCTTCTTTTATCTCCTCACATTTTCCTTCTTCCTTCTTTGCCCCATCACCCTTTTCCTTGTCCTCTTTTTCATCATCATCTTTTCTCTCTTCATCCGTTTTCTCTTCCACCTGTTTCTCTGTCATTTTCACCTCTTTCTCATACTCATCCTCTACCTCCTCTCCTGTGAGGTGCTCCAGATCAGAGATGCGCTGTCTGAGGGCCGTCTCTTTGTCCACATACTTTCCCACAATCTTCTTCAGCTTGGTCTGCATCAACTCCATAGTGCTGTACAAACGGCTGACCTTCTGCTGAAGCTCCTTGGCCTCAGGAATGATGTTAGCTGGATCCAAGTCGATCAGACCATCCTTCATGAGGATCTCCCGACCTTTATCCTCTAGCATACCTTTGGCATCTGGGTACTCTAACAGAGACTCCATCAGGTCATCCTTGGACAGGCAGAAGAGGTCTGAGTATCCAATGCTGCGGATGTTGGCCGTTCGCCGGTTGCCTGCTTTGCTTCCTTTGATATTAAGGATACTGATCTCACCAAAATAGCTTCCACTGCCCAGTACGACAAACTGCGTCACCCCGTCATCTGCGACAACTGCAAGTTTTCCATCTTTGATGATGTACATCTCACGACCAATATCACCCTTCTTGCAGATGTAGTCTCCGGGGCTGAACACCTGCGGCCTCAGCTTTAGCACTAACTCAATCAGCAGTCCAGCCTCACAGTCAGAAAAAATGCGAACTTTCTTCAGTGTCTCCATGTGAACCTGGATGGCAATCTCAGCCCTTAGCTTGTCTGGTAGATACCTCAGCACTTCCCTTTCATTCTGTGCTTTGCCGTTACTCCACAGATAGTCAAACCACTTGATGACTCGATCCTCGAGTTCCTTGCTGACCTTCCTCACCTATAAAGGCAAAGAAAGGAACAGAATTCAGTGTATAATCAAAGAACAGATGAATGAGGGGACTTTTGTTTTCCAATGTTTTGAGTAGAAGAGAGTTATCTACCCGCATGTACTGCTTGATGTTATCAATACGGGCCTGAAACTGAGCTTGTGCAGCATTCATGTTGGAGATCATGGTAGCAATGTTTCCCACAATGGTAGCGAAGATGAGGACGCCAACTAAGAAGTCCATTACATGGAAGAAGAACTCTGAGTCCAGTGCTGGTGGTGGGGTTTCTCCAATAGTTGTCAGGGTCAATGTGGACCAGTAGAGGCTGAAAGAATACTTCCTCATTGGTTGCGCATACGCTGGCTCCTCGGGATTATCCAGAGCTGGGTAGACCCAGTCGTCTGAGCCAAAACCAATAGACTTGGAGAAAGAATAGTAGAAACAGGCATTCCAGTGGATGATAATTAGGATGTACATGATAAGGTTTGCAATGCGGAACAGGTTGGGGTAGTTAGTTTTAGTCTCGGTCCTTGTAAAGAACTCCATCATGCGGCCGATTCTGAGTAGCTTGTTGATGCGGATCTCTGGGTAGTCAAGACCCACAAATAAATAGAGGATATCAGTGGGCAGCATAGAGATCACATCAAGACGAAACTGGAAAGTATTGAAGTAGCGATCCCTAAGCAGCTGCTTGTCTTTCACCATCAGGCCTTGCTCAAGGTAACCTGAATTCAAAGAGGTACAAGGTCGACACATCATTCTTCATGCATTAAAGACAAACATCAAAAGGTTGGGAAATCAATAATATTATGTAAATGCTTGTCAGATATTCAAAGATTGTTACAGAGTGGGACACGGATGGCAGCATTTCACCTGTTCTGGTTCTGAAAACCATATCAGCAAGATAGATTAAGTCTGCGATGAAGTCGAAAAGGAACCAGTAAAATATGTAGTTGTGCTGCACCTCCTCAAAAGAAGCCCTGGATGCAGAAGAAGAATCACAGGGACGAGTATCAATGGCAAGTTTGTAAATAAGTTATGGTGAGCGCCATGAGACATAATGCCATACTGTTTACAACCGTGACAACTGACAAACACCCTGGTCTATGACAAACACAAGCTGTAACATTCATTCTAGCTGCAAATATTGATTCAAATGAAAATCAAGGAACCTGCCACCAGCTTGTGAAACTATTACCAGCAAGAACAAAGCTAATTCTGTGCACAGGCAGCCTGCGGATAGAATGGTGGATGATGTAAAAGACGTTCAGAATAATTGAACGATAACAGTCACCTGGCTATGATCATGGTCCAGTTGTACAAGACGGGAATCGTGATGATGAACAACCAGTGGTAATACAAATTCCCAGCAGGATTTATAACAAACAGCTCTTTGGGTCTGTGAGGAGAGAGGCACAAATTGTCAGTTCATCTTTAAAAAGTCTGAAAAGTTGCCTTGTTTATTGCCCCTGGGATGTTGTCCTGAATGTTGCTCATACTTTAATTTTTCTTTCTCTTTCTCTTTTTGCTTCTCCTTTTCTTTCTCCTTTTCCTCCCTTTCCTTTGCCTCCTTTTCTTCTTTCTCCTTCTTTTCCTTCTCGTTCTGTCTGTAGAGTGCGAGAATAGGGGAGAATGCCACGCATCAGACATCATTTAAAGCACTTATGGAAATTGCAGGCAACATAAAAACTGCTTCATCCTTCTTCTCTTTTGTCTCTTTATTACTTTGTCTCTTTTTGTCCCCGTCACGGATCCATAAATGTATTTAATAGGCAGGCTGAAAAGGTGGTTGTGACACATCAAAGGGAAACTCGCTTTATCTTGTCATTGCTCCATTACTGTACTTACTCTTCATTGTTGTTACTATTGTTCACATTGTGCAGGCGATGACGACATGCTTGAGATGCACTTCTGGAACGCAAAACAGCACATAAAAAGACATCATATAAACTTAATTGTCCTTCTTCATTAAGCCAGTGCTGTATGAAGTAAAATTCATTGTGTCAATGTTTCCTTACAAGTCATCCTTAGGGTGCTCTTCACCGTTGGTGGCAGTTTGTGGCACATCGTGAGGTTGCACAGTGAGGTGGGGACAGGTGCTTGAAGTGGTCATGGCAGCAGATGTGTAGTCTAACCATGAGATGAACATTCACATTAGGGTGACAGCCTGTTATGTAGCCAGAGCTAAATAGTGTTAAATAAGTGTAAGAAATTTGTCTTCTGCATTTGACCCAACCTAATTACTCGGTGCAGTGCAGCTCCCAAAGAACAACTCCAGGTCTACAGGTGAGTGCCTTGGTCAAGGGCAATGGTAGGAGCACTGGTCACACACATTTTCATGCAAACATGGGGGGGGGGGACATGCAAACTACACTCAGAAAGGACCGGGGCTGGCACAGGGCTTCAAATCCAGAACCAGAACCACTGTGTACATACTCTCACTGACACGTATAAACTTCCTTCAAAATAGATACACTGTATGTCTTTTTAACTATCACGCATTTAGTCAAACAGGTCATACAACAAAGTTACACATATTTGTGTAGTGATTGCATATTGCATTATCTTCATTGTCTGAACTCACCTTTTCTGCTGGTTAATGTAAGACGAAGTCCATTTTAATTTGCTCCTCGCAAGTCAACTCTGGCTTCTTACAGCCGCAGTGTATTTACTGTGTCAGCTATCTGACATTCATAAATAAAATATAATGTCAAAATAGAGCTAGTCCACTGACACCTTAGCTGCAGTCGAAGTAACTGTGTCATAGAGTCTTAGTGACCCTGATAAGGATTTGTGGATTAGAAATGCCTGAGAGGAGGAGAGGCAAAGGCACTCATCCTCCTTATTTATCCACACTTAGAATGTGTGTGTGTGATGATATACAATATGGATGCAGTATGGGTTTCCTGTTACTGTGGAATCCAGGACACTAACATCTGTATGTTTCTCACATTTTTATCTTATCTGCAACAGGCTGTCATTTTCCTCACCATTTGTGGGACATTATAAGGTTTACTCCACTTCATCTGTACACACACACACACACACACCGTGCCCTGCTCAGTCAGCACTCTCGGTCATATCCAACTCTGATCCTATTAGACGATGCCAGGTAGTACAGATTGGAGATCAGGTGGATCAGAATCCTTTTACATTAATGACAATCATGAGCGTGAAATGAGATCTGAACCTAAATCAGTGTTTATGGCGTGGACTAATAACAGGCTATCCTCTTTGAATGACAATGGACCTGCTTTGGTTTGGTAGCGCCCCCTGTTGGTTGATTAAATGTGTGCATCTTTTCAACAACAGATTTCATTTGTTTGTGTTTCATCTTGAGCGGCACTTGAGTGGAATATTAATGTACTCTTGTTCCTCAGCCATGGACTTCATCTCAGATATGACTTTTTTCTTATTTTTCTTGTTGCCTTTTTTCATTCATTGCTATTCTATGCAGTGTTGTGTACTTTGTATGTGCAATGTCTTTATGATGAAAAAGAAATAAAATAGATGAAAGCACAGCATTGTGAAAACATATTTTAATTAAAAAATGTTTTAAAGTACACATAGAAAACTTTGAACTATCCAATTGAGACAGACTGATCATGCTTGGCTTTTCAGAGAACACTATATATTTTTTAGATATCTTAGTGATCAAAACATCTACTGACCACACCGTTTGCATTATTTTGTGCTACAAACACTCCTGTGTCTAGCTGCTGCAACACTGTTACCAGGGAAAACAATTCAGCTGATAAACTACAGAGCAGCAGCATCCACAGGAGCTGCAGCAGCATCAACAACACCAGCTTCAGCAGGCATCTCAGGGCCTGCTGGGACCACATCAACTGGGGCCACATCAACAGTGGCCACATCAACTGGGGCCACATCAACTGGAGCCACATCAACTGGAGCCACATCAACTGGAGCCACATCAACAGGGGCCACGTCCACAGCAGCAGCATCAACTGTTGCAACATCTACAGGGGCCTCAACAGCTGCTGCAGGATCTGCTGCGGTCTCTGCAGCTGGATCTGCTGGTTCAGCTCCCTCGGGTGCCGCTGCCTCTTCTGCCTCCTCGGCCTCCTCAGCCTCCTCAGCCTCATCACTGTTTAGGGGGGCGGCAGGAGCAGCAGCATTTGGGACTCGGGAGCCATTCTGTGGATGAGAGATATAAAGGATACAATGGTGCTTTACTTCTCTGTACTACAATATATTTATGTTTATAGTAGCAGAATTTCACTATGTAAAAATATTCCATTACAAGTAGAATTCCAGCATTTGAACAGCAATCTGCGGCTCATTGAGAAGAATAATATCTGCGAGAGTGTTGAATCATGGTCTCATTCAAATGTACCTGAACGTGAATGTGTCAATAATGAAATACCCCCAAATTGGAGAAACTACGTTTTTCATTCAACAGAATAATAACCCCTTGTATCCTTGGAATTAAACAAAGAAAACTCTGGAGTAAAGTAATAGAAATCCACAAAATTGGAAATACAAAGTCTTTCACCCAAAAATGACCTTATATCTTTAAGGTACATGAACTAAACAAAAAAACCTTGTACATTCAGTTTCGCAGATTTTCACACTTCAGTTCTGTTGAACAGTTACATGCTCCTCTACACTGGAGTAACTTTGGAGGAACTCTGACGTCTTTTCTAAAAACCTGGGTTTAAACAAGGCTTAGTTTAGCCCATGTTGAATTTTTACGTCTACACTGTTAGATAAATGTAGTGAAGTACAATACTTCCCTCTCTTGTCGGTCAGAAACAGAAAGTCATACAAAATTGATGTACACCAGTTAAATACCCCTAAAATGTAAATTGGACTGAAATAATTCAGGAAATGTATTTTACATTTAACCTAAAAAACAGTACAGTCCATACTGGTTACGGTGAAAGAATTTGGTGCAAAGTTATTTATTTGTTTGTTACATATATTTGCTCAGACGAAGTCCATTGGGATATCTCTGTTGTTCTAGTGAGACAAATCATGATGCTTCTCACAAGACACAGACATGTCCTCACCTCTGTCTCCTCCTCTGATGTCTCCTCACCAGGGACGGGAGGCGGAGGAGGGGCATTCACGGGCAGATCTGCTGCGACGTCCACCTGCGTGAATAAAACACGTGTAAGTCAAAGAGGACGCAACGCTGCACCACACTTGATGCTGCATGCTGCTTTGTACTCGTGCTTACCACAGGCAGGGCAGCCGGCTCAGCCTGTACGGATAAACAACTTGTTAATGAATACATTCAACGTGCGTCATTGCAACACGGGTTACCAAAGTCGTGATCATTCTTAACAAAGGTAAAAGAAATGAAACTTACCACGGCATCTGCTGCAGGGAGGAAAGGGTTACTGACTGCTCCCTGAAATAATTACAAATGCAAAGGAGCACTTTATTCATTAGGATTCATTAATTGAAAATTGGTAATTAACGTGATTACAATCTGGCACTGAGCAACATTATTTATTTATTGTCACATCTTCTGTTCATAGTTCACTAACTCACCTGCTGCTGGTACTGTCTGTACATCTCCATCCATCTCAGCGCCGCATTTGCGTGTGCTGCAACCTGCTGAGGAAACACCAGACAACTTCAGACGTGTAATTAAGCCAATTATCACCTTTCTCTATCTGTTTGTGTGTGTCGACGACGTGACAAAAACGTGACATGGCTTGTCGACAAAAAAACAAAACGTCTCCCACCTCAGTGCTTTCACTCTGAGGGGCCTGTAAATCAAGAGAGAGAGAGAGAGAGAGAAGTGAGTGAGCATTAGTGCAGCATTTCCCCAGAGAATAATGTTGTTATTAAATATTTGAAAAGGGAGCAGTAGCCAAAGTTAATGGCAGCATTATGCTCAGCACTTACAGGGGCAGCTTTGGCAGCGCCTAGCAGGCACACAATAAACACCACTGCCTTCATCATGGTTGTGCCTTAGAGGAAAAGAGCATTACAACCAACCTTTGGTCAAGTGAAGGGGGAATGAAATATCCATGAGATGAAGGTGGAATTAGAGGGCTAGAAGTTCCAGGGGAGTATGTCTCTAAAAGAGAATATCTAATTTACAAAAGTCTCACCTGTCGTCTGGTTCCAAGAGCAGCTGAAGTTGTCCTTTTTTTAAGCGACGGGGAAAATCATCTGCTTCATCTCTGACACGGGGGCCATTTATATTCTGGAACAAGCCGAGACGACCAATCACACTCTCACGTCGAAACCTCTTGATGTATGAGGAAATCTCCTTATGCTGAAAAACTGAAGAAAAAAAAGAGGCATGTGGGGTTAATGCCCCTCTTATGTTTAATTACATGTCTGTGAAAGTATGCGTAGCACACACTGCCCTCTTTATTGCACAAAAACCAAAGGGGGAAGAAGAGAAAAAAAAGAGTGTGAAGCTGACATAAGCATGTGCCTGGAGGTACCAACAGGAGCATCACAAGGTTTGACTGGAAAATGTTCGTGTCAGACACCAGCAAAGAAAAAAAAGTATTTAGAAAGCGATAGAACAAACCTGCCATAAATATTACACTTCAAATATCACAGTAATGTTGATAGTGTGCGAGAGGGCCTCATCAGATGTATAAATGCTGCAGTGCCTTTCCTCTACTACACACACACACACACTCACACACAGACACACACACATGCCTACACACATTTTCTAAAGGGGTGTTATGTATTTTTGTGGCGTCTGGATTTTGCCACGTCTTCCAAATCAGATAATAAATGGGCTACAGTTTAATCTTGAAAACTAGACATTCCACAGCATGAACACACAAGTACATATCCAACATGCTGAGATGATAAAGTAATGAATTTCAGAAAAAAAAACCTACCAGAAAAAAAGGTTCATAACTTAACTTATAGCTGAGAGTTGAGATTGAGCTCTGTCTAACACATAACATAACATACAAAATCTTGGATGGTATGTGTTAGACAGTGAGGTCTTGTGCTCCGTGAATGGGGTCAATCTCACCCAGGACGAGACCACACCCATCAGGATAGAAATGTTCCATGTTGCTGGCATGGGCTGGGTCGACTTGTCTCCTTATCAATACAAAGTTATTCTGAGTGGTCGCTTTTTCTCCTATAATGAAACATTTCCCTTCTGATGGGAGTGGTCCTTTCCAGGAGGACAGAGGTCATATATAGCGACCATCAAGTCAGATTAAGATAATCAAAGCTGATGTCTTTTCTCTGCTGTGGTGATAAAAGTTATACATTTGTATTACCCAGAGTTTCAGATAGAACTTGTGAAGAGGAGACAGTCATAAACAATCAGAGACGATGGCGCCGCCGTGTAAATCAGAGTGTCAGCGTGCTGATGTTCGGTCATGTTGTTGCAGGTCTTCTGTCCTCGGGGGAGAGAAGATGGAGAAGATCAGGATAAAACCAGTAGCTTTTGCTGTGCGGCATCAAATGTTTTACTGTCACGTGTCACCTTGGGGGAATTTACTCAACCTGTCTGCTAAATTCTGTTCAGAGTGTGTAGTAATTATCACACACAGTACACCGCTACAGTACTGTATGTGTTGGGTGATTATTTCTACTCATTATATATGACAGATTATTTTTGTTCACGCAATTTGTTAGGACAGAAAAATTATTTATATTGTATGTGGAGAATCTATTGGTAGATTTTTGTGCATGCCCATGAGTATGAGTGTGTGTGAAATCTTTATTGACACTTATTGGGGTACTGATCTACAGCACCACTTTAATGCAACAAAATGTCAAATTAATTTACTTTTCATGACATCTCTGTTCGCTTGTTGTCTTTCCAGATTGATTTAGTGACCACATCGTTCATAAATGCAACACTGTAGCACAATCAGCACTATTTCATATTGTGTTGTTCCTCATAGAAATGATGTTCTGAAATTTCAGCTGTATTACCACACAACGTCATTAAGACAAAAATAAAATGGATGTGTTCCGTGGATCAAGGGATCAGCCATCTCCAGCAAGTTTCTGCAAGTTGTTCTTTGTGCTGATTCTTAAAATGATTGGAAACCGTTGCCTGTCTGGGTGTGAGGTAACACTGAGCAATCTACAGCACATCTCTGAAACAGTGAAGCAGTAACATAAAATCATTTTCTACATATGATTATAAAACTGGAAAAGTCAGATATTTTGTCCAAATAAACACAAAGTAACAACTGAAAAATTGCTTGAAAACTCTTTTTATTCTCAAAAGAAAGGGACATGTAAGAAATATATGCAGAGTGTGACTTTATATGCTTGAACAATGGAAAGTGCTGCATTTTTTTTTTCACTATTATTAAAACCGGCCTCTCTAATATTGCAGAAAATTACAGTTTAATTGAGTCCACAGGTCTACAGTGGATTCATGTTAAACTAACAAGACTACAGAGGGAAGCAGGTCATTCTTTTTCAGAACAGGATGCTAATAACAAGGTAGTTACTTTATGTGACCTTTTTAGTTTTTCTTTAGTAAGCTTTAGTAAACACATCCATGTATTGCAAAAATACTTCAAGATGATCAGTCTTCATTTAACGTCTTCAGGTGCACAAAGTTTCGACTCATTTCCATGCCTCTTGCTCACTTTATGCCTTCGCTGGCATCTGCAAAGACACAAAAAAAGCATTTCACTCACCATCCTCACAGTCAACATCATGTTATACTGTATATTTTGGATAATATTGTTAATCATTAAGTTCAATCAGTTTTAATATACATATAAGTACCTGGCTTGTTTGAGCAAGTTGGTCCTGCTGAACAGGCTGCATTGGATCCTGGGAGGGAAGAGGACTGGTCTCAAAAGTGGGAATCTGAAAAAGAGAAAAATAACATCCTTATGAAAAAGAGAGAGAGAAATGATTGGATTGAATCATTGAAACTGCATCAAATCACAGTGAGGCGATGTTTTGCTTTGTTCTCACATTCGGGGTTTGCCGGGGCACAGTCTGAGGAGGGAACTCAAATGGGAAAAGCTGCGAAAAACAAAAAACCCTCAAATCAAATACGTTAACACAAAAAACATGAATATTCCACATAATAAAATGAATAGGTTGCATCTCACATTTGGAAGCTGCGTCATGGGAGGGATGTTTGTCATCATCTGAAACAAAAGTTAACACCGTTTATTTTACTGCATGATAAAAATGGCATAGACGTTCATTCACATTTACATTTCAGCAGTACATTTATATTTTGCATTCAAAACTGTAATATGTTTATACCCTTTGCTGAGAGAAGTCATAGGGGTAGTACTGGAAATGAAAAAAAGAAAGAAAAACATGAACAAAATGTTTAAATGAGGAGTTAATTACACCAAATGTGCTGCTTAAAGCACTGATTGAAGAGAGGGAGCACTTGTCAGGCTCTTACTGTGATCTTGAAGGATAAAAAGCAACACTTACCACTTCAACGCTCTGTCTACCTGGTGCCTGAGGTATGGAATATTTGATGAAACCCTGGGAGGGAAAAGGATGCAGAATTAGATGAAGGGAGAGAAAAATGAATGACAAGGACTGAACAGTTGGGTGTCTTCTTTAAAACACAATTTATTGGGGGGGAAAAAGAGGAGCAAATGTGTGTTTTCTCTGTGCGTACCTGTGAAGGGTTTGCCCCAGCTGCAGCCCCACCAGCAAATGTGTGGGGATATATCTGAACAGAGAAAGGCAAACATTGGTGAGTTACATAAACACAGTGCCTCACTGAGTTGAAAGCTTAATTACAGGGAAGGATATGGGGTGAGAAACAGTTTGACATACTATTTCCATGCTGATGGGGGCCGGAATTCCAGTTTGTGGCATAGGCTGACCTGCTGCGTAGGGATTTCTCACCTGGATGGGTGTAAAAGATTACACTCAAGTAAAATACATACATTTAATCATACATACATACTGTAGCCCGTAGCCAGTATGTGTGATTACCTGTGGGGCTTGTTGTCTGGAACCTGCATAATGAGGCAGGTAATGAAAGAAGGACTGCAAACAAAGGGTAAAGAGCAAACAGAAATAGTGGATGAGATCAAATTAAACTTTACAAAAATGAACCTGAGCAAACTTGGTCTATTTTCTAAACTTACCGGTGCAGCAGAGGCGGTGCTGGCCAGACAGAGACACAGGAAGGCCAGCTTCATTCTGTCAGAATGTGTGAGTCCTACAGACACAAACGTCATCTGTCTCATCAGTGAAAGTCCCAATAAATTCTCAGGGCAAACTTATGCTGAAGTTTTCCGTCACTCACCTTCAGCGACAAAAACACCACGTAAACGTTGATGAAGGCTGCGTTGATGGAAGAGATGACTGCTCAGTCTGTCTTCCACACAGTTCCTTTGGCTTTTATATGGTGCCAGCTAATCTTAGAGCCAATCGGAGCATATAGCAGTGATGTTACCCAATGAGTAGGTATGGGTGTCTAGCCTTCAGCTTTAGTAAATGACCAGTGGTCAGATCTACTTTCCGTGTAATAGTAGACTCTGGTTGATTACACTGTCTAGTACAGTTCACGCCTTCACACTGCCTGCTCCTGATTCTGCAGTATTTAATCCAGAGTGCTTTATCACTGCACAACTATACTTTTGGACACACATTTTAGAAATATTAGAAATAACATTTTTGTTTTTCTGGAGAGCACTAAGACAAGACCATTGGGGCAATTAATATGTACCAATGAGGATAAAAGTATACTTTGTGTGTATATGCATAGAAACAGAAACCTCAACTGCTTTGTTCAAATGTATCACGCACTTAAATAACCAAAGGCAAACCAGCTTTATGTAATGAATCTTTAAATACCATTGTCTGTCTGTGTGTTTGTTAGATATGTATAAAAGCTATATGTGCATTTACAAATAATTATTCAAATAGCAGCATTAAAAACAGATTGCTCAAAATTACAATATTCTGACTACATTATACCAGCTGTTTACACAGTAAGCAGGTATACAACCATTACCAGTATATTACAGTAAATTCAGATTGCATATTATCATGCTTGTCAAACAATGAAGTAGATCATCAAAACTGAAAGAGTGAACACTTAATGTTTATTACAAGCGCATTGATGACAATCTTGATTCAGAAAAGAGACATTAAGTGGTTGAATACTTGGATGACAGAAGCTCATGCAATGAAGATTAGCACCATGTTGTTTTCATTTTTGAAGGCTTGGCACCATCTCTTCTGTAAGAATAGCTTAATTTAGAAAACTAAAAGCAGCGACAGATGGACCCTGGGAATGATGCAGTCAGTCTGACAGCTCAGGTCACCTGGGTAAGGGAGAGAAGCAAGCACAAATGTACTGTTCATGTGATGACAAAGACATACAATGGCATAATATATAATGGCACAAATTTTACTGAAGAAATTTGCCATACTCTCTTTCTAACATTGCATTAGCTCAATGATTATTACTAATTAACCACTAAAATAATAATGAAATCAATAACAGAAGAGATTTCCTACGTTATGATATAATACGATAATTTATTGTCTGATTTCTCAGAAATTTGAGTTGCATCATAAATGCCATAGTTCCAACATACAACATAAAATCATAAACATTAAAAATGTTTTTTTTTTAAACATACACCTGATTCAGACACTGTGATATATTGAGGAGTGTAATTCTAATTGAAATAATTCTATATAATAATACCCCTTGTGAAAAATCTCTCAAATCAAATTTCTTTTACAGGGACATGTTTTCAGTATGTGTACTTAAATGTATGGCTTTTCACATGTACCTGCCTGTGAACAGATGTGCGTACATGCTACTGACTCACATTTTTAGTCATCGTCGTCATCATCATCATCATCACTGGGTTTCTGAGCCTGAAACGACAGAGGCTTCCAATGAGCCACTCAGGACTTAATACACTCACTCGTGTGTTTGCTGGTGATTTGATGGTTTTCCGAGCTCAGCAGAATAAGCAGGAAAGCTGTTTCTCTGATGCAATACTCATTATCGGAATGAACCTGTTGCCCTGACACCCACTCACCTGATTGTACTGCAAATCAATAGACACACACTGTATGTCTGTAACTCTCACTGATTTAGCATTAAAACTGAATAGCTCACAATGGTCATTCTTACAGGGGCAGCGGGAGCAACAATGGGGGTAAGAGGAGCAACAGGAGAAACAGGAGCAACAGGAGCAACAGGAGCAGCAGGATCTGGCTGCTCGAATCCAAATGGGTAGAACTGTAGGAGATGTGAAAGAGGAGAGATTATGACACCACACAGAGGAGTTTCAGTTCCTTTCAGTTAATGCACACAGGCACACACACATGAGCACTTAGGTTACACTTTGCATTCTTTGGATTAACCATTTACAGCTAAATGTATGCACTTATCAATACATCACAACTCACAGGTCCTCCGACAGGCTGTCTCTGGGCATCAACCGGGAGGAGCTGTGAGAATGCAGTCAAGATTATGATGATGATAAAGAAACCTTCAGATAAAAACATATACAAAATATAACTGAGCTCTTACAAATTCCAGACATTCAACTGGGGCTCCAGCAGGGACAGCCTGAGTTGCCAGATAAACATGGATTTACAGGCAGAACTATTTGTTTGAGTTCTTACCGTAGCCGGAGCATGATGGAAATCAAACTCCATGTACCTCTGCTGCTGTAAAGATGATTTTTTATTGAGTGAAACACTGCAGCTTGATTAGAAGCCTTAAAACACACCCATAAATATGAGCAAAGTTGTTGAAAATCAACAAATTTTCCTTACTGGGGTACAGAGAGCAGATCCAAAGATGCAAAGACCCATCAGGAGGATTTTCATTTTGAATCAAGCTGTCAGAAAGAGTTTATGCAGTATTTTTAGACATATAATATAATAATTACTGCATCACTTCAAACAGCAATGTTTTAATATGTAATAATAACATTGTTTAGTTTCCATGTGCTGTTAGTTTTCTACATTACCTTCCCTTTTCAGCACCACAGGAGAGCAGAGAGGCAGCTGAGAAGAACTGAGGATGACTGCACAGATCTGCTCCTATTTATTTACTGCCAACACACAGAACGAGCAAACCTTCGACTGGCATCAGTGATGAGCCTCACTGAGCACTTAATATGTACAAAGTTTGATTTATAATAATAGATGGTAGATATTGATATTCATTCTTATATATGATAAGATGTTCAAACTGTCTGACTTTTGCTCACTCCCTTATTCTCTTACCTAGATAATGTATGAATGATTACTTTAAAGTGAAATATTTTTTGCTAAGCAGTATGAAAAATGTGATAGGACCAGCTTCTGTTTTCTGGTTTCCATCATTGTGGTTCAAGTCCTTTATCTCAGATGATCCAATTGTGTTTAAAAACAATTATTTGAATGGTTAAATGACTTCTGTGAAACCACAAATTGGTAACTATTTGGAAATGGCATGTGTGGACAATTCTGGCTGAACATGTCAATTCAGCTTTCAAGGCATTTGGGTTCAAAACTAAACTAACTAATAGCATGAAAGGCAGAGTTACTTCATGTTATCACTGATGTCTGAGAACTCATCTCCAAGTTTATGTTGCAGTAAAACACACTGTACATGTTGGTATGGTGATGTAACTGTACTGCGTTTGCAGCAAAGAATGAGTCAGGGCCAAAACTGGAAGACTGTGCTTGTATTGAACAGAGAGCAGTTTTATTTTTATGTGTCTCACTGTATGAACATGAATTTTGCAGAGAAATGACATGTAACAGAATATATTTGGATTACGGTGCATTAAAATATGACTAAAGTAAAATCATTAAGACATGGAACACTTCTGGTTTAATTCAGTTTTAAATTATATTTGATATTATTTTTTAAAAAGAAAAGTGATGGTAATGTAATGAAATGTTTACATTCAGTAAAATATGAGATAATACATCTGACACTTCACCGACACATTAATAATCAATAATGAATAGATTCTGTTTGTCCCATCTGCTGGTGTCTGCAGCCTCAGGGACAGTTCCCCTGCGTGGGCTGGTTTTTGGGTGGAAAAGGCGTGTTGGTAGTTGTGGTGTCCGGTCCTGGTCTCGCCAAACCTGCAGGGACACTGTTGATATTGGGGACAGAGGTCCCTGTGGTCGGCAGCACCCCTGATGACGGCAGGTTTGACATCGGCTGTCCTAGGTTAGCAGGCCCAGTGTCCTGGCTCACAGGTGCCACAGGCTGAGCAGCTCCTGCAGGCACATTTGTGTTCATGTCGGGTATGTACACACCCAGACGACCCAGTCTGACTGCCAACTGAAAAAGTGAAGTGAATGAAAGATAAGAGGTGAAGAGAGGGATCACTGAATTCACTATTTGAACAATTCTGGAGACAGTCATGGCCATGTTACCTCAAGTTCCTCTGAACTAAGACCACCAAGTGGAGAGTTCTGGCACAAAATGACAGCAAAAGACAAAAAAGTGTGAAACCAGACAAAACATTTCCAAACTGCATTTTACTGTATATGCATTTTATATTTACCATCGATGGGAGCATGTATACAACTTGACGATTCTGTGGATGTAAATCAGGCTGTAAGTTTTAGGCAATCAAAGTTCCTGCTATGGTTTTGACGTTTCATATCATTGTTTGAGCATTTCTATAAGTTTCTATAATGTGATGGAATAGATTCTACCTGTTCCTGCTGCGTGGTTTGAAGTGTGTTTCCTACAGGGGCAGTTCCAGAAGGTGTTTCTCCAGGTGACACTGGACTGTTGGGGTCTTGGTTCCCTGGAATTTGTGGCTGAGGTCCTTCAACAATCATTGGGAATCTGTATGGGGAGAACTAAAGAGAGCAGGATGATATTTCCCCAATTTTGCATAAAACCCAAACATTTCACAGCTCATA
>OMOW01102398.1:0-11663 GCA_900312555.1 Lamprogrammus exutus | reverse complement strand
AAGTGTGAATATTGTCTACAGATGCCAGGTTGCGATCTCTTTGAGGAGCATCTCAAGGGACGTTTCCGACCTGCATTCCAAACCGAGATATCGTACTTCTTTCTCAGTTTTGTATGAAATGGGCCCCTGACCATAACCCTTACCCTAAAAATGTCTACACTTTTTGGGAAAGCAGGTCGTAAAGATGTCCTTCGAGACTCTCCCGATCACTTATAGCCCTTGAAGGGCCACTGAGACTGTTTGGTCGAACAAAACAAGATTCATGTGACGTCTGAACAAGCCAATAAATGTCTGCAACAAATTACAGGTGTGCATCGTGTGAATTCATTACATTTATTTAATTTTGTGTAACAGTCACTACTGTCTTTTCCGTCTGCTTCACAAACCTTTCACAACAAAATGATCCTTTTTGGATTGTCACCATGCCAACAAAAGCTAACGTACTGCCATCAGATGTCTCTGCATTTTGTCAGTCCCTTCTAATGAAATTTTCATGGCCACACGGTTGTTTAAAAGTTTGAAGGTCCCACGAGCAAATATTGACACCATGCACTTACACAATAAATTATTAAAGCTCCGAAAAAAAGCACTTTGAGAGAAAATGTGTGTGTGTAGTGCTGTACCTTTTCTGTGTAGTTTATATGTGACACAACAACTACTGTAATGGAAGAAATGGAACCCATCCAGGCAAGCTAAACGCTGGCTCAACCAAACATGCAGAGAACATCATCGCCATGTGAAATGACGTGCCGGTGTGTTTCCGAAAAGGATTTATGTACATAGCACTTTTCAAATGAAACTGCAAGCTGCTTCACAATCACGACAGATATGAGACACATGAAGGACATATCAATAAAACAGAAAGTGGAAATAAATCAACCCAGTTACAGCGACGAAATAAACTTAAGAAATAAGAAGGACGGCAGTGAATAAAAGTAAAAGGCTGTAAAAAGGCAACACAGTAAAAGTGAGACATGCATTTTCATTCAGTTAAATTAGTTCCAGAAATGCTGTTAGTGTGCTCGACTGCACAGAAAATAATTCATGCAGGCTGCTAATGCCATTTTATATGCTCAATAAAATTATATTTTCATTGAAGTCAGAGCAAACCATCTACAACAAATGAATTCACAAACCAATTAATCAACAACTAAAACAAATATACTGTAGCTGCAATCAACTCTAAAGGGGCCAAGCACTTTTAACTCAGTGCATTTTTTACACTTAGTGTTCCGTCATCTACGTAGCACGGTGATCCAGGGAGAATGTTGCTTCACTGTGTACTCGTATATGGCTGACATGACAAAACAGCTTTCATTGAAAGACAATGAACCTAAACTTGATATGACATTTTACATTTATTTACTTAGCAGATGCTTTGGGAAAGAAGCAAGATGAAAGTGGCACAACATCAACAAGACAATAGAGAAGCTGTGGAAAGTGGACAACATCAAGAAGACAAAGAAACACACCAACACCAAGATGAAGAAGATGAAAGTGGCTGAGCTGTTGGAACATGGAAAGTACGCGAGAATGAAATTAGGAAGAGAAACCACTAAACCACGAATCACTAACTCTTGGGCACCCAGAGGTCTCATGCTACTGACATTTCATGTCAATCCATCAAAGCGTTGACAATAGGTCAAATGCTTTGAGGCTCTGAGGGACAGAGCCCAAAATTACTCACATGATTATTTGGACAGTGTGCCAATTATACAACTTTTTATCATATGGTTTTAAGGGCTTCCATAGACTTACATTGTATCAAAAAACTATATAAATAAATAAAGAAAACTAAATTCCAATAGGTGCCTTAGCACCTTTGGTGCTTGGCCCCTAATTATCTCCTATCTAGATCAGTATGATGACATGTTTATGATTTTGAGCAAATACACCAGGGATCTAAAACAAAACTACACTGTCCATCCTTCAAAACAGTGTGTATTTGTATCTGCAATATGAAAACCACAAGTGGGTGCGGCCTAAACTTGTGGTTCCTAAATGTTTGAACCAAGTACCTCCTCAGAGAAAAACAACATCTAACTACCACCTCACCAACAAGTTCATATACAAATGATATACTATACCTGTATTTGGTTCCATATCTGGTTTTTAACTTCCAGTGAAACCATTAAACGCAGCGCAAACAAGACAAAACAAATATTTTGTCCCCCAGGACAAAGTGTGGAGATTCTTCCTCCAAGTTTCACCAAAATTTGCCCCTGCCCGCCCTTACGGTGGAGATTAATTGAACATGATTTATTCATCAATGAGTCATATGGACACCAGATACCTGACTGGAGTAAGAAGCTTGCCCTCCAGCAGCATTCTACAGGGAGTCCACCTGTTTTCACTCCAATTCCTCCTCTAATGTCCCTGAAACCTGAATCCAGAGGCGCTTTACTCGACAGGAGAGTCATTTGTGTTGAGCTGAAGATTTACTGAAGCAATCTGGTTTAAGTGCCACGCTCAAGGCCATGATGGCACGCCGTACCACGTGGGATTTAAATCCCACCACACCAGTGTGATGTAGTGCCACTTTGCTGGTTGTTTTTTAAATTTGTCATTTGTTATATGGAGAATGGGCAACAAGCCTGCATGGGGAAGAATTCATGGTCTAATTGGTCTGTCTGCCTCTGCACTTTGTGCACAAGTGTGTTTAATGGCCGAGGTATTCTGAGGATAAGTGTTTTAACGCACAAAGAGAAGTGAGTAATGATTTGTCTTCTGATTGCAAAGTTAAATATGACCAAATAATTAAACACAAGCAGAAATTTACTTTTTACTTCATGAGAAACAGATATTTCATATTCAAACTATTTCTGACATGACAGTTTGACTACATTGCAGAGTGAAACATTTCATCCACCTTCAGCAGTTTGTTTGACAGCTGAACCATCGTGGTTGATATTTTGAGGACAACTCTGAGAATAGGTTTAGATAGATAAAGTTTAGATAACAAATGAAAGTACAAGAGTAATCAGACAAATACATTTGATGCGATATACTTCCAGCTTTTTGGTTCATGTACGCGGTTTCCTGTATGGATGGATACAGTACATCATTTCTCTCTATCATGAGTGTAAATATTGCTGGTCTAAACTACACTTCAAAGGTCATAGAATAGGAAAATTGCAGTTCTTTTGTCTCAGACCTAACAGTGACCCCCGTGTGAGCATCAGCAGGACACAATAAGAGTTTCTGGAAATCAAGAATCAAAGCATTGTAAAAGGATCAGGACGATACGGTGTCATCCTGCAGTTTAGACTCCAATAACAAAAACATATTCAGTGTTTGTCTGGACCTGAAAAGCTTCTTGTAAAGTGAACCTGTGAGCCATTTATTATTTATTGTAACCAAGCGTTGCCATGCCTCTGACTCCACTTGGGAGGACCTTGTGTGTTTGGCACAACTCCTTGACAGTCTGCTTTTGTTGTGAAGATTCCAAGTGCCTGAAGGAAAAACTGCAACCTACTCAGCAAAATAATATTATACTGAGAGACAAATTGAGAATATGAGCTGTACTGCTGCCATCTTATGGTAACTTTGCTGTCAGTGCAAGGGAATTGAAGCAACGTGGAGATGCAATATTTCATGATAATGTGTTTTACTGATGAACCACAGTAATAATGAATTTTCATTATTGTGTCATCCAAAAAAGTTTTCCTTTTCCTTTTCTGATACACAATTTATACATCGCATCTCTACCTCCCCAAAGCACAACCTAGTGATGATTCACAGTGAGATCTGTACGACTAACAACCTTTTCCTTCGTTGCTCATGGGCATCACAGGGGCACAATTGTCACCCACCACGCACGGTTGAACCCATTTGGGCTTGTTTGTGGATGGGAAGCTGGTGAGGATTCCAGGCCCACCTACACAAAAGTGTGTGTCTTTCCTTTCCAACTGAAACTCAACTCTGGCAGGTGAAATTAAGTGTATGGAGGCTCCATGAGTCATGTAGCTCACTACACCCCCAACAGCCTCCTGTGTCACTTTTTCATCCCAAAATGCATTGAACCACGTCTCTATATTTCTTTCTCTGACCTCTCTGCCCCAATTTTCTCTCTCTAATTGTTTATTTGTTTATTCATTAAGAGTGAAAACTCTGTTTCACTGCCCAGCTGAAGCCAAAGTAGCTGCAACAAGCCTTGGTGTTTGCAGAGCATCAGCCAGTTCTGCTTGAGATTGGGTTACTTTAATGTATGTTTGTAAAGAATTGGCTTGCAGTGCTTCTGTGATTGTGCAGTGTCAGCCAGTATTCCTTGAGTTAAACTCTAAATACACTGAAGACTCACTGGCAGCTACTTGGGCTTTCATCTCCAGTTCTGACAGTGCTTTGAAGCAAAGATTCAGATTATCAGTGTTACCACCCTGAAGGAAAATGTAGGCTAGCAGCTATTAATGCAATCCTGTTTGTAGCTTTCTGGTCATCCCCAGTCTCTCCAGCACGCAGATCTTTCCTCTAGTGATGCCATCTGCAGCGTTATCAGGACACAATTTGTCATATGTTGGGGATATTTGCATTGGGCAAAACTTGCGCAGTCAAAAATGGACATGCAGAAGAAATAACTTTGCAGCTAAGTAAATTACATTACAGCGAAATAATTGAAAAATATTTATAATTGGAAACACAGGGATGGTTTAGTTGTGGGTATCAGCCATCTTGGACAAACACATTTGGATTTATTTGTGTTGTAACAGATGCTAAACATTCGAAAACATTCACTGAAGGAGAATACATAAAGGATGGATTCCTAAAACGTTGGCAGGAAATCAGTGAGCAGTTTGACATTTAATTATATCTGTTGTATCTTTGTTATTTTCAGATATTTGTGCAAAGCTGAATGAGCAATTTTCTGATGTGTTTTGGAGTTAGAAGTCATCAGCAGGTTGTGTGTGTGAACTTGGATTTGGTTTCAGCGGTTAGTGTCACATTAGTAGCAATAGACATTTGTGCCTCAGAGGGTTGTATATTTTTGGAAAAATTGTGAAGTTGCAGTGGACAATAAAAGGACAATAAAATGATACCAAACAACACAGGGAGAACTTTTGTCCATTTAGATAGTCTGCTTGAGATGTCACTACAATCCAATTATACTGTATATTCTCATTTTTAAGGGGTATCAATAATTTTGTCCAGGCCATTTTCATTTGTTTTACTATGTAAATTAATATGTTACATCGAAAATCAAAAGCAAAGTGTCAAAGACGTCAGTGTTAGAGTTGGAGCAAGTTTTCCAAGCTGTTACACAGACTGTAAGACAATGAATAACCCTGTGTGTGAGCGTCTGTCCAAAGTCTTTGATTATTCTCGGACAAAAAGACACACAAAAACGCAGAAATGCAGAGAGATTACTTAACTGCACACACACACACACACACGCACAGACACACCAAATTATGTGTCGTTTCCTCTTTGACCTGAAAGCAAAGTTAATGATTTCTCCTCAAAGTCACAGGGGGAAAAATGTTTGAATTGTCTGAACAGACTCGACAACATCCAGACACCAGCCATGTCACAGTCCTTGGCACTCCTGGTAAGTGATATCTTAAAATTATTTTGTATATTTACCTCAAAATAAAATTATAATCTATAATTCCAATTTAGCGATCACATGTATGAGTGACAGCTGTGGCAAACCACACCAAGACCGTCAGTCAGCAGCGTGTTACTCAATCAAATGAGACAAAAGCTGCTAGTTTTATGGTGGTAAAACAGCACAAACTGGTGTGTGTTCTCTGGCAATATCTTATTCAGCTTTTCCACACGTCGCTGGTGTGTGTCTCAGCTGGTGTGTGTCTCAGCTGGTGTGTGTCTCAGCTGATGTGGATGTGTTGTGCAGAATTCACCTGCGACAGACAACTGAAAAAAACAGATCTGTTATTTTGGAGAATGTCTGGAAATGATGCACAAACTGAGATGGCAAACGAAACTACAAGGGAAGCCATGAGGACATGCTGTATAAATAAACAGACACTATTATATAATCTGATAGTTTTGAATATTGTTAACATGATATAATCATTTATTCTTCTACCAGCTCGTCCGGAAGATTGAATATAACCCATTTTTACACATATGCTCTTGTGCATAAAACCAGAGTTTACTGGTACTGTAGCGTGAGAGCACATACCACACACACACAAACACACACACACATCTCACTTAAACATGCCTGATTATACCACATATCCTGTAACTGGTTTGATTACATCTGTTTGTAGTGAAGATAATATGTCACACCAGATCCAATAAATGATTCATATTTTGCCATTTTCATCATAACTGTCCACATGTTCAATTCCCTCAGCTAAACACCCCTGTTGTAATCGCTGCCATTTTTATCTCTGGCATCGGTGGGACGTTTCAATATGGTTTCGGTATATCTGTGATGACCTCCCCCTCTGTTGTAAGTACAACTAAATGAAAACAAAAGTCAAATTTGAACGATTAAGCCATGTCATAAACTGAAAATGTGAAAAATCTATGAATGTATGAACAACTTTACATGACGTCCTGACTGTATGTTATTTGCAGTTTATAAAGGAGTTTGTGAACAAAACGTGTGTGCAGCGATATAACATCTCCTTGGAGCAGTGGCAGCTCTCGCTTATCTGGTCCTTTACCGTTTCCATTTTCTGCTTTGGAGGTTTGCTGGGCTCACTGGCAGCTGGTCTGTTAACCACATACTTTGGCAGGTCAGTGTGGTTTGGGTTACGGTTAGATTTCGCACGAGCACAACCTTGCTGGCTCGGGAGTTTGTGGCGTCTGGGTACGGGTGCTGGTTCAGATGCCACAGCCTTTTGCAAGTGAAGACTTCAGGCTTGACATCGGAAATCACCACAATCTCTTCTCTCATAACCCACAGAAAGAAATGCCTTTTGTGGAATAATTTCGTGGCGATAAGCGGAGCTTTGTTGATGCTCCTGAGCAAAACAGCCATGTCCTTTGAGATGGTCATGGTTGGACGTTTCCTCTATGGTATCAACTCAGGTGACAATCACTCTTGGCTCAGTCTTACTTGTATTTACACTAATTTACAAGTTCCTGATTTGATTAATTACCTGTTGACTCGTCTCATAATGTTTCATTCCCTTGCGTCCTCCTGTAGGAATTAGTCTCACCTGTCACACGTTGTACGTAGTGGAAAGCACCCCCAAGAAGTTGCGAGGCATGGTGGGTGTGACGGTCGCTACCTTCATCTCCATGGGGAAGTTCTGTGGTCAGCTGCTGGGGATTAGGTGAGGCGTCATTGATACCGTATAGAGTGGAGTCATGAGTCAGGTGGCGGTTGGTTCAAATGACATCTCACCTGAGAGGTTAGTGTGAAAACACCTCAGGCCAACTTGATGTGGTAATCACTGCGAAAAGGCAAAGAGGAAATCAACATGGGTTACTCTGGCGATTCCTGAAGACTTTGGTTGATGGAGCTGCATTACTTAGATAATAGCTGTTTGTGATTTTGCAGGGAATGCCTAATTGTGAATTACGGAGATAGTTCACCTTATGTTGAATGGTGATGGTTTTATTATTGATTTCAATAAGTAAGGGATTGTGTATTGTCAGCTAGAGATTAACGTGGAATTTACCCTCAACAGGGGCTGTAGGTCGTTTATTATACGACCATTTACCAAAGAAACAAATAATTTCACACAGTACATTCATGTTAAATGAATTTATCAACATTGATAACAATGTAAATGATTCTTGTCGTGAGGCTGTTTCATGGAGTTACACGAACATGCCTCAAGATGGAGCAGGGTCGCCTCATAGCTGTGTGTGACAGCAAACAGTTTAGGTAGCTGGGTGTTAGGTGCGTTATCAGAAAATAATTGACCACATGGATGAAACGATTGACTAATCAGCATTAAGCATTATAGAGAGCTGTGTAATAATAAAAGTATAAATGTCATGAAATACAGCAAATACAGGAAGTCAGAACACTGGAGAACACCAGCAGAAACTATATAAAACTATAAAGCAGTGGTTTCTACTGTGGTAACAGGCAGGAACATGATGTTCTATCTTGATATTTTTCTTGAGACACAAGGTTTATCAGTTCACTGGAGTAAAATTCATCTTCTAGCAGCGACCTGAAGAAATGACGTTGATGCTGTTGGTTCTCTTGCAGTGAGTTACTTGGTACGGACGAGAGGTGGCCGTGGCTGCTTGGTTTTAATGGTTTCACAGCGCTACTCCAGCTCCTCACCCTGCCGCTCTTACCGGAGTCTCCCCACTACCTGCTGCTGCACAAAGGAGACCGCCAGGGTTGTGAGAAAGGTGCCCACTTTTTGAAAATAAATGTCATCTCATGTTTGCTTTGATATTCCTCCTGCTGTGTCCTCCTGAAGCTGTGATAAATCGATTGCTCTGTCATGCTCTGTTAGCTTTAAGGAGGCTCTGGGGGAACAAGGACCACAGCGTGGAAATAGAGGAGATGTTGGAGCAGCACGCCGCGGTGCAGGAAGTTCGCAGCCACACAGTGATGCAGCTCTTCAGGAACCAAACAGTTCGCTGGCAGCTCCTCACCGTCATCGTTACCTTCGGGACTTTGCAGCTCAGCGGCATCAACGCTGTGAGTAATAACTAAGACGTGTGGTGCATTACTTTGCAAGTTTGACAAAACTTTATCAAAACCATACCTTTTCTCTATGGATTTATGCAGTGAATGTGCTGTTGTAAGTATATACAGTATATCATTAAAACTATATGTATGTGGACAGCAAGAAAGACAGCAGCTGCCTCCAGAGAGTAAGACAGGCCCTAAAGAGTCAGTGGAGAGAACAAGATCCAAGTCATCAACACCTACACCCTACCCGTGCAGTATGTAGTGAGCTGGCCAACACAATGCACTGAGGATTTATGCCAGTACTCAGAGAGCTGGAAAGAGGCGCGTCAGGGCCTAATGAGTGTCAAGGCCACTGTCCTGGAGTAAAAACAGAGCATCCACAAGTACATCACTGAAATGGCTCTCAGGGATGAACTGCTGAGAGAACAGGCAGAGGCACATAGCATGTGGGTGTAGAACAGATAGAGGAAACAGTACAAGAACAGGCACTGAGCAGCAGGTCAGTAGAAGCAGGGGGGCAGCAGGCTAGACTCAAGGTCCCGAGACAACCCAGCACATAGCAACAGTTTGCAAAATGCAGAACAGCAACCAAGTTGCAGGGAGAGTGCACAGGAACATCAGCACTGAATTCAGACTGGAGCAACGAGTGCCGAGAATGACAGGACTAAGATCCCATGGGACTTTCAGATGCAGACAAACAAACGACAAACGAAACGCACATCAGAAGAGGGCGGACTAATTATTTAGAGGCTCTAAGTGATTAACAATAAAAGTTACATTTGTGAACAATAAAGTCAAATGGGATGGATGGTAAGTTTTGATGATTTATGTCCTGTACAGACATTTCAGAATGATGTTTAACATCAACAGTGGAGGAGCAGAAAGCATGGAAAATGTGAAATGTCTACCTTTAAAAATAAGTTTATTCATATTTGCACCCATGACCTGGTTGAGGATCACAGTTTGCCAAATCAGGAGCCTCTTTTAAATCACTTCTTTAAACTCATTTTTATCGCATTGCTTTTAAATGACTTCATGTGTTATGTCTTGTCTTTTACTTTAAAAAAAAATTGCTCTGCTTCTTCACTTTATGGTTTTATAATTATTGTATTTTGCTCCCATCTCTTTGTTATAATGTGAAGCACTTTGTAACATTGGTTAGGATAAGTGCTTAATAAATAAAATTGTTCTTCTCATTATTATTATAACATAATAGCACAGCTGCTCTCCTTATTCATTTGCTTCTCTCCAGGTGTACTTTTATTGTTTCGAAGTGTTTCGTGGGGCAGGAATCGGTGAACATCAGTTGCCTTATGCTGCTTTGGGAACAGGCCTGTGCGAGGTCTCCTCCTCTCTAGCCTGTGTAAGTACATTTCCATGGATATTTTGTGTTTTGTATTTAATTCAGGGCCAATTACTAACAGGCATCTCTAAACGTCTCTATCGTTGCAGAATGCCTTTCCTTACATATTGTATACTTCTAGCTCCCTCATGTGGTTGCCTCATTCTGTTCAATCATTGCTGAACCTGTTGCTCAGTTTGTGTGTTTTGGTGATGCAGTTCATGATAATTGAGAGAACTGGGAAAAAGGTCCTGCTGTTCAGAGGATACATGTGCATGGCTGCGACGCTCGTCCTCCTCACCATCACTTTGTACCTGCAGGTGAGTCACCCCCTATCCACACGTCGTCAGAAGCATCAAACACTGCACTTCCACAGCTTGCATCTTAACGGACAGACTTAAAGTTCTCTTTTATCGACACATAATAACTGAAGCCATCTGATTTTCTGATTTTTTCCTCAGGATCATTTTCCGTGGATGCCGTATTGTAGCATGGTCCTCATCTTCATCTTCATCTCCTTTTTCTCATGTGGACCAGGTATTTTTAGTTTCAGTACAAATCAATGTTAAAAGCATTAATATTTCTTCTTTGGTAAATAGTGCATCCTGTTTTAGTTTGTAAACTCTCTTCTTTTGCTGAAAGCTGGAACAACAGCTCCTCTCCCTGGAGAAATCTTCAGCCACTCATTCAAATCAGCAGCGTTTACCATCGCTAGCACCATCAACTGGGTGGGCATGTTCCTGCTGGGAATGCTCTTTCCAACCATAGTGGTGAGTGCAAAACTTTGCATTCTTCACCAATATATTGGAGAAATTTTGATGCAACCTATGACTCACACCGACTCACCAATATCCTCAATATATTTTCTCCCCAGGAGCATTTTGGTAGCTTTTGCTTTCTTATCTTCCTGTTTTTCTGCTCTGCCTGTGGGCTGTTTGTGAGGTTCAATGTTCCTGAAACCAAAGACCGCTCAGTGTTGGAGATCACCGCAGAGTTTCAGAAGATGCACTGCAAACGTGAAAAGTCACAGAAGAGAAAATCCACCGAGCAGAAAGTAGATGGAATCGAAAGATACGAGACCAAGTTCTGATTATATTCATGAAGCATAAAAACTACCAAAAAATGCTGCAAACAGTCAACATTTCTGTCTTCCATAAGGTCTGTTTATATCACACTGCTAGTGTTGTTGAGAAGACTTATAGTTATGTGACAGATAAATAAAACTGATAGCCATAGTTTACGTTCTACACTCCTATCTGAACATTACAGTGCCATAACATGAGACATGTACATCTGGAGTGAATAAACCTGGAATTAATACATCCTGTCTGATGATTTCTCATCTTTTTTCTGGCACCAATAAGTTGTTTGCAATGTAATAACAAACCTTTATTGCTATTTGAATGCCAGTTTTCTCACTTTGCATTGTGCATTTCTTTAAACTCATAACAACTTGCCAAGCATGCAATGATGTGCATGTTCTAACTGGCTGCTGTTTATGATTGAGGCTTTGAACCAGCTCACACACTGCGTGCACTGCAAGTTACTGTAGGTGAAGATTCTGTGTGTGTGTGTGTGTGTGTGTATGTTATTTTAATTGGATTTCTCCACATGCGCAACAACTTAGTGCAAGCCAAATCGTCAATGCTGCATTCAAATGTCTGTTGTTGTGGCTGTGTGAATATTCGTCTCGTCTCGTGTCGCACGCAGAGTTTGGAGTTGCGTCGAACACCTCGTAATTACGCA